>SSNS01000977.1:54632-91710 GCA_006937985.1 Aphyosemion australe
GTTCCGTGACTCCATTGTCGAGGCGGCTGACCGTAGCTGTGGCCGCAGGGTGGCCGGTGCCTGTCGTGGCGGCAATCCCCGAACCCGCTGGTGGACACCGGCGGTTAGGGATGCTGTCAAGCTGAAGAAAGAGTCCTATCAGGTCTTTTTGGCCTGTGGGACTCCGGAGGCAGCTGATAGGTACCGGCAGTCCAAGCGGAATGCGGCTCGGGTGGTCGCAGAGGCAAAAACCCGGGCATGGGAGGAGTTCGGTGAGACCATGGAACAAGACTTCCGTACGGCTTCGAGGAGATTCTGGTCCACCATCCGGCGTCTCAGGAGGGGAAAGCAGTGCACTACCAACACTGTTTACAGTGGGGAGGGTGTGCTGCTGACCTCGACTCGGGACGTTGTGAATCGGTGGGCCGAGTACTTCGAAGACCTCCTCAATCCCACCGGCACGTCTTCCAGGATGGAAGCAGAGTCTGGGGATTTTGGGTTGGGCTCTCCAATCTCTGGAGCTGAGGTCACTGAGGTGGTCAAAAAACTCCTCGGTGGCAAGGCTCCGGGGGTGGATGAGATCCGCCCGGATTTCCTTAAGGCTCTGGATGCTGTGGGGCTGTGTTGGTTGACGCGGCTCTGCAATATCGCGTGGACATCGGGGGCAGTTCCACTGGATTGGCAGACCGGGGTGGTGGTCCCCCTATTTAAAAAGGGGGACCGCAGGGTGTGTTCCAACTACAGGGGGATCACACTCCTGAGCCTCCCTGGTAAGGTCTATTCAGGGGTTCTGGAGAGGAGGGTCCGTCGGATAGTCGAACCTCGGATTCAGGAGGAGCAATGTGGTTTTCGTCCTGGCCGTGGAACACTGGACCAGCTCTATACCCTTGGGGGGGTCCTGGAGGGTGCGTGGGAGTTCGCCCAACCAATCTACATGTGTTTTGTGGATTTGGAGAAGGCGTTCGACCGCGTCCCTCGGGGGGCCCTGTGGGGGGTACTCTGGGAGTATGGGGTACCAGGCCCCTTGATACGGGCTGTTAGGTCCCTGTACGACCAGTGTCAGAGCTTGGTCCGCATTGCCGGCAGTAAGTCGGGCTCGTTTCCGGTGAGAGTTGGACTCCGCCAAGGCTGCCCTTTGTCACCGATTCTGTTCATAACTTTTATGGACAGAATTTCTAGGTGCAGCCAAGGTGGTGAGGGGATCCGTTTTGGTGGCCTAAGGATCAGGTCTCTGCTTTTTGCAGATGATGTGGTCCTGTTGGCTTCGTCAGAACGTGATCTCCAGCTTTCGCTGGAGCAGTTCGCAGTCGGGTGTGAAGCAGCTGGGATGAGAATCAGCTCCTCTAAATCCGAGACCATGGTCTTGAGTCGGAAAAGGGTAGAATGCCTTCTCCAGGTCAGGGACGAGGTCCTGCCCCAAGTGGAGGAGTTTAAGTATCTCAGGGACTTGTTCACGAGTGAGGGAAGGAGCGTGAGATCGACAGGCGGATTGGTGCTGCATCTGCAGTGATGGGGGCGTTGTACCGGTCTGTCGTGGTGAAGAGAGAGCTGAGTCGAAAGGCGAAGCTCTCAATTTACCGGTCGATCTACGTTCCTACCCTCACCTATGGTCACGAGCATGGGTAGTGACCGAAAGAACGAGATCGCGGATACAAGCGGCCGAAATGAGTTTTCTTTGCAGGGTGGCTGGGCTCTCCCTTAGAGATAGGGTGAGGAGCTCGGTCATCCGGGAGGGGCTCGGAGTAGACCCGCTGCTCCTCCACATCGAGAGGAGCCAGTTGAGGTGGCTCGGGCATCTGATTGGGATGCCTCCTGGACGCCTCCCTGGTGAGGTTTTCCGGGCACGTCCAACCGGGAGGAGACCCAAAGGAAGACCCAGGACACGCTGGAGAGATTATGTCTCTCGGCTGGCCTGGGAACGCCTTGGGATTCCCCCGGAGGAGCTGGCCCAAGTGGCTGGGGAGAGGGAGGTCTGGGCTTCCCTCCTTAAGCTGCTGCCCCCGCGACCCGACTCCGGATAAGCGGGAGAAAATGGATGGATGGATGGAGAAACAGCATGTTGCATGCTAGGGGTGTTCCAAAAAGGGTACTTCACGATTCGATTTCGATTATGGGAGCTTCGATGCTTTGATTCTTCGATTATAATGGTTGTTGGTTCGATTCGATTACTGGTGCCACGATTCTTCGATTATTGACATTTTTAATGCTTTTTTTCATATGAGATTGATTGTCTTCTTCTTTGTCTACATTTGTAAATAAATAACCTATCAATCAACTCAGTTCCTCTAAAACTACTCTCAGTAATTAAATACTTTTTTTTTTACATTTAACTATTTTTCAAAGACAAAATCTTATTTTATGACTGTATGACTTGTGTAAATATTTGCACTTTGACCAACTTAACTTCGATCAGGGAAAGCTTTAAACATTTAAAACCTGCTAGGGAAACATTTTTTCTCTCCTTCCTTTACTTTATTTAACAACAGAACATTATTAGAAAACAGTTCAATAACATGCAAAACAACATGGTATCACCTCAACTGTCTTACAGCTTTTGAGATATTGAATAACATTTCATTTCTACTGGTAACAATGTAATGGTGGCATGTCTATAATGTACAGGTTGGCAATAATCCAGTTTAAATTACGTTCACAGATAGAAGCGTTTGTGAATTACATACTACAACGGCTTGCCATAGGCCTGGAGCGGTGTGTTGCGCAATCTTGTAGCAACAACAACGTTGTGAGTCCCGGTAGCTGCTGTGGCTCTGCTCCATAGCGCTGCAGACAGCTACGAATAAACAGGATGGTGGGACTTTTCTTCCGCTTGTAGAGTTTAGTCATTATTATGGTGCATTCCAGTTGTCCTCGGAACTCGGAATTTTCGACCAGGAAATGACGTAACGAGCTTGTTTTGCGTTCCAGATTCCAACTCGGAAAAAAATGGACACCGCTAGTAAAGCTGTGTCTGTTGTTGCTCTGTATGAGTACAAAGAACTAATAAAGTATTCTCTGCACCTAAAGTCCCCCGAGGAGGAATGCAGGAAACGCATAGATAGTGTCACACACAACAATCGGCAGATACACACATAAAACCAGAAAAAAACATTAAACATTGAACATCAAAATGTAAACACCAGGAACAGTTAAAAAACCATAAACACCGGTCAATTTCGGCGACAATGATGACGTTTTCAGCAACGTAACTATTGATAACAAGAATAAACAACAAATTGGTGCTGTTGAATAGCAAAAACAAAGAAAGCAGAACATATAAACGATGAAAACAATAAAGACTACAACAACACTGGGCGCGGCCATCTTTAAAATTGTGATCTCGGGGTTGTCTGAAACAAACGAGCTCGCAGCTCGGAATTCCGAGTTCATTGCGTCATTTCCGGTTAACTTATCTCGGAAAAACGAGTTCCGAGGACAACTGGAACTCACCATGAGTTCCAAGATCGTGTTCTTTTGGAACCCACAGTGTGAGACTGATATCCGCTAGCTTAGTTAGCATTAGCCAATCTGCACGTAGCTGCGCGTTTAGTCCCAAACTTTGGACCGTTTCTGCTGGTTCCTCTGTTTTCCTCCACAGCACCTAGATTACCACATTGTGCGCCAGTAAAAAGCGTCTTCCTTACACAAAAACAAATAACTTACATTTGTTAAGGCTCCGGTTACGTGTATTTTTTTTTAGTACCGGCTTTGCAACAAAGCTTTCACGTTATTTATTTTTTTAAGCATCGACGTTCATTCATCGATTCTGAATCCTCACGTGAAGCTTTGCGATGCATCGCCACATCGATGAAATGCACCCACCCTTATTGCATGCAGTTTGTAGGAGGCAGTGAAAGAGTGAAGTCAACACAAGGTTAGAAGAACGTAAGAAGCTCTCATGTGGTTTTCATCAGCATCCAAATGCATCTCATTCCCACAAAGACACATTAGTCAGGGTAAAACTCAGATTTATAATCCTGCAATGTCTGCTCTTGTAAAACGTCTGGGCTGTGTGAGGGCAACGACGTCTTCAGATGGCACAGAAAATAAATAGCATTTTAAAAAAGATGTCTAAAGAATGCCACTGGCTGACTTCATCTGTCAGTTTTGTCACTTGTAACAGCCTCTGGAGAATGTAGCCCCTAACCTAACGGGGAGCAAAGTAGATAGTGCAGCTCCTGGTAAAAAAACATTACAGAGTTTCTCTAAAGACCTCTAAATGACAGGAAGTATGCCTGAAATAAAGGCAACCAACAGAGAAAGGCGTTCAAACCACCGAGGTCGGGAAAATCGCTTGGATGAATCGCTGTAAGAAGATCCTGAAAAAAGGAGGAACACAGGAGAAAAGACGGTGTGGTGCTGAGAGCCCACGGACCACCGCCATAACTCAAAGCCTAAACATTTGTGAGAGCTGGTGGAGGTCCCGCACCACAAAACAGCCAGCAGCTGCAGCAGAGGATGGGGTCTAGGGCAGCGCATAAACAGAGGAAGGCTCCAATACGAAGCAGGAAAGGGGCGGACTGAGTCAAATCCTTCAATTCTTAATGTGACGCAGCAATTTATGAGAAATGACTTCTACTAAAGCACAGGGTTTCCTCTTTAAACATCAAACTAAACAGTTAGAATCTCACTGAAATGGTTGTAAACAAGATAAGACAGTTCTCTCCCTGCTGTGAAAATATTCTAGCTCAGTGGTGTCTTCACGGGCGCCGTAAAGGGGTGGAAGGTTAGGACGATTCTAAGGGCCCAGAACAGCACACCCCTTTTTTCTGTTTCTTATTTCTTTTCTCTTTTTACTACAGAGGTTAAATGTGCTAGGGTCCCTCATGTGCTCCATGTGTATTTTGTCTATTATAATGTATTTACTGTCACACCCCTCCCCTTCACAATGGTTGCTAGGGTAAAGTCTCTGTCTATGATGCAGCACAGGCAGTGATAAACGCAGGCATGTCACATCAAAAGTCAGGGCATCAACAACGGAAAGACAAGAAGGAAAGAGAAGCCAGAGAACGCCAAGGTAGCTTGCCCAATTCCTGTATTCCAAAACTTTCAGACCTACTTGCAGGGTCTGAAATTAACACTCGCCAAATGTGAGCAATTTGCTCCATTTGGCAAGAAAAATTTGGAGCGCCATCCGCCACATGGCGCGTAAATGTTTGCATCAAATTAGTTATGTTTATCAGTCCTCTTCGATGGATTTCTGTGACGCTCCTCTCCCGCTGCATGTGAAGTACACAGGTGAACGCGAAACGTGAGCGCCGCACACTACGTCATGTCTGCCTATCCCATTCACTGTTTATAAAGGTAGCGGTTAGCTTTGTGTTAAAACTAGCGGCGAAATGTGGCAGTTTTTAACCAGAGTTAGCCTTCAAAAAGAAAACTCGTGGAACTGGAAGAAAAACCACCACGACCAGTGGCAACCAGAAGATTTAATGAAACGTGGCGAACTGGAGATGGCGTCGTCGTAAGACACTGGCTACATTATGAACCAGAATCTGCACAAATGAGCTGCACCGTTCGCCGCCAGTACGCTAGAGAGAAGAACCAAACAACTCATTTATCACAGGACTGACTGGAGGTCCAATATAAGCACCGACACACTTTCAGATAGAGCTGTGAAGCAACTGCAGCTTGTTCAGAATGCTGCTGCTAGAGTCTTAACAAGAACCAAGAGAACCGAGCACATCACTTCTGTTCTTAGATCTCTACACTGGTTACCAGTATCCTACAGAATCCACTTCAAAGTGCTTGTACTAGTTTATAAATCACTCAATGGCATGAGGCCAAAATACATGTCAGATCTCCTTCCAGTATCTCCACCCAGCAGGGCTCTGAGATCCTTAGGAAGCAGTCAGCTGGTAGAACCGGGTCAGAACCAAACAGGGTGAAGCTGCTTTTAGCTACTATGCTGCACACAGATGGAATCAGCTTCCTCATGACCTCAGATGTGCCCCAAATGGTGTGATAGCAACTCTCTGGATTTAAATGTTTCAAAAACCAAGGACATGGTTATAGATTTTAGACGCTCCACACCATCTCTTCCTGGCAGTAGTATCATCCACGGTAATGTGGTTGAGGTGGTGGATAAGTATAAATATCTTGGTTCTTGGATCGACAACAAGTTGCGGTTTGACATAAACACAGACTCCATTTTTAAACGTGGCCAGCAGAGAATCTATCTTTTAAGGAAACTAAATTATTTTCAGGTAAATAAAAGGATTCTCTGCAACTTTTATTGCTGCTTCATAGAAAGCCTTTTAACGTTTTCATTCGTTTGTTGGTACAAGGGTTTGTCGGTGAAAAATAAGAACAAACTGCAAAATATTGTCAAAATCTGCTCCAAAATCATTGGAGTCAAACAAAGAGACCTTCAGTCTCTATGGGAGGAGCAGGCGCTAAAGAAGGCTAAATGTGTTTTGGGTCAGCCTCACCACGCTCTACACTCTGAGTTTTCGCTCATGCCATCAGGGCGTCGTTTTTATGTTCCCTCTCGGAAAACAAATCGTTTTTCCAACTCTTTTATACCTTCTGTTATTGACATGTTAAACTTTGAAGGACGTGTGATTAAGAAACTTGGACCCTGGGTGTGAGCCCATTGCGAGGGTTAATTACCACTAGAGATTCTACGCCTAAAGTAATGTTGGTGCTGACACACATTGCTTGACTGATTGTTTGATTGATTGCTTGTTTGTTTGTTTTGTATAATGCTGTTATGGTATGCTACAAATTAATTGCCCTTTGGGACCAATAAAGTTTTCTGAATCTGAATCTGAATCAACTCTAGTAACTTTCATGTGTTCATCAGCCTATGAATGAATGTTTCTTATGCTGCACCTTCTGCGCTGTAACTGCTCACCCTTTAACTTTGTCCTTTTCTTTTTAATTTATAAATCTAAATTGAATTTGTATGTATTTTAATTGTGCTGTCATGTTGATTTTTTGATTGTTGTTGCCATTCTTGCTAAATGGAAAGCACAATGAACTGCCTCTGTGTGTGAAATGTGCTATAGAAATAAAGCTGTCTTGCCTTGCCTAACAAATTAAGAATGAAAAATAAAATGAATCAGTAATGAATAAATAAAATAATTAGATATCTCAGTGACTATTTGGTTTATTCAGACTTCTATGTATTCTATATTCAGAGTTAAATGTCTTCTTAACGAGAAGCTCATCTAAACGATAGAAACATAATTTTCTACCTCAACAACGCCCAATTCCAACAATCAGCTGCTAAATGAAAAGAACGTAAAAAGACACTTAAAGGAACATGGGGCAGGATCTTTAAAAAATCTGTAAAAAATTAAACAAGTATGTTCATTTTTTCAAAGCTAATGGGTGATGAAGCGTTATAAACCAAAAAGAATGAGGCCACCCATGTATCGTTCCATTTTCTTGAACAGGCTGTTTGCTGCAAAATGCGCTGCAGTTCGGTCACGAATTTCCCACGCTGCCCTACGGATATGGCGTCAATTGACACTGCTTGCGCGTTCACGACAGCTTCAAAACAGAAAGAAAATGTGTTCGACGCTGCAGATCGGTAGGTGGAGCTATTGCACCTTAAGTTGCTTGCCAACCGCCAAACTCCAAAAGAAGAACTGTGGGAATGGATTCTACTGCAACCAGCAAACGACCAAGCGTGGCACAAAGGAAGTTTATTCAGCGGCATCTCGTGAGTCAAAAACCAAATATGGTAAAAGACAGGCAGGGACCCGAATCTATATCGGATACGTGATTGACGAATGGAGGCTGCTTCAACTATATCTGGGACTCAAAAAGGATGCTGCCATGGCTCATTTCCTAGTGAGCAGGTAAGAAACATTATAGGTTGTGTTTAGAGATGATGACAATGATCTGACCTCACCGATGACTCAGAGAGAGCTAGCGTGCAGTAGCATTAGCTGTGATCATGCTACAGTAGTAGCATTAGCTGTGATCATGCTACAGTAGTAGCATTAGCTGTGATCATGCTACAGTAGTAGCATTAGCTGTGATCATGCTACAGTAGTAGCATTAGCTGTGATCAGGGCTGCAGCGTGGATTGCTTCGCCGCAATATTGTCCGTGAGAGCGGCGGGGAGTTGCCTTTTCAGCGTGAGATATTGGAGGTGTGGAGTGAGAGCGTGTGAAGAGGGTCAGGTAATGGTATTTTTGTGTTTGTGTAACATAGCCGTCTGTGCACGCTCCCGTGCTGGGCTGCAGTTACTCGCAGAGCCGGGTGCGTCGCTCGTGAGCATCGTTTCTTTTTTCCTGCCCCTAGCTCCTTTAATACACGTATCGAGAAAAACACGCAGTAGCGACAATGCTAAATGATCCTATCAACAAAAGCAGCTGTTCAAATTAAAGCACAGACTCTCATCTTTCAAACAATATAAGTACTCCACGTGCAAAACTCACGGAGCTACGAGCAAACAAAGCAGCAAAAACAGCTCATCTCATGAAGTCAGAAGCATAAATTCAGTCTTATCTTTGCTGCTTTATCGTCATAATCCATGTTATAGTAAAAGAAAGCCCCTTGACTCATGTAATCAATTTTCCCACCGTGACTCTGAACTGATTTCTGACTGATTTTAGCTTTTTTTGTCTCCTGGAGACTGCTTAGAAAACTCGAACCCCACATTCCCACAATTTACGGTTGTGCTGTATTACTTCATGTGCTTCCTGACCGCGTAGGTTAGATGTGTAAACTCAACATCAAGCGATTCTGTTGCCTGAGAGGTTTTTTTTTTTCAGTGTTGAGAACGCAGCGCGCTGGGACGAATCTCAGTCAGCCAGGCAGGAGGTAAACACTCCAGGGCAACGCTGCTGTAACTTTCACTAAGAGATGTTTGCTTGCATCAAGCCTGGCTGATGTCCCGCCCCCAAGAGCCATGTACCTCACTGTGATTGGCATGTTCATTCAGCTTCGCACACAAAACTGTGAAGTGCCCTACATATAAAACTGGCGGGCTGCACTAACATTAAATTTCCATATTAGGGCAGGGGCCACAAATTATTGTCCTGCGGGCCGCAATTGGCCCCTGGGCTGCGATTTGAGACCCGGTTTTATTCACAATCTGGTGACCAACTCCTCTTAAAGTCGTCTCACATTTCTCTCATTTTCAAATTGAGAAACTAAATTGAGAAAGATCCCTGATGGGTTTCTGCTGACTGCAGCAACTCTGTAACCACTCAGAGAGAAAATAAAAAAACAGTCTTCCAAAGTTTTTAAACAAGTATAAAAATCCAGCAACATTAGAGGAAAGGTCACATGACTCACAGGACATTTTGTAAACTCCCTCACCCATCTCAGGCTTTCACCAACAGTGTGGGCGATCAGATGGGAACAAACTAATGGATATTTTCAAACTGAATTAGTTTTTTACACTTTTCCCTAAAATGTGAATAAATTGCATCATTTGGACAAAATCCATGCATGAATTTCTTCTCATTATCTCTATTTGGTTGCAGTTCTCCCTCATTTCGTTCCCAATTTGGTCACCAACCCTTCCCGAATTTGTCTCACATTCCAGACTCATTTACTCATTAAAATAAAAACAACATAAAACTTCCACATTTGTACAGCGATTTTCAACGGGGACTCCAAAGTGCTTTACATTACAACCATTCACACACTGGTGATGATGAGCTACATCGTAGCCACAGCAGCCCTGAGACGCACTGACAGAGGCGAGGCTGCCAAGCACAGGCGCCGGTCCCTCTGACCACCAGCAGGTAAGCAGGGTCAAGTGCCTTGCCCAAGGACACGACTGACATGTATGGAGCATGGGTCTGAACCAGCAACCCTCTGATGATTAGAGAGTGATCTCCTAACCCCCACAGTGGGACCCTCACCCTAACTCTGGAAACCACAGCAGTTTCTGCCTGATCAGCTTACTGGTTTAGTGTGTCCCACCTGCAAGCAGAAAGAAGGACTGAGAGACAAAGTCAGAGCCTGCTTACATATAAAATGTAAAAACACAATTAATGTTTCGTTTTTTGTTGTTGTGAGAAATAAAAATGTCCACCCGAGCATAAAAAATTAATCAAAGTGTCATGGTTTGAATTTAAACAACCATGAAGTATTTGTCTTAATGCCAAAAGCAAATCTGCATCTTCCAGTAAATAATCCTCACATCCAACTGTCACATGGCCTATAATTAACCACAGCGCTGAGGAACAGACCACCACAGTCAACCCCCCCATCCAGCGTTGGCGGGTCGACGAGCTGTCAGCGCTAAAAGGACTCGATGTGTCTGACTTCCTCCCAGCAGTGACACACATGTAGAGCAGAGAAGCGTCTCTGCTGCGTGCGTCTGCAGGGCAGGACATGTTAGCAGAAGTGTGTCGCTGCATTTTACAATTTAAAAAAGTATTCCCTGTATAAACTGCATGCAAACTAAAAGGATTACAAGGCCACTGAGGATTTTATACATCACATTTTAGATGTGCATCTAAGGAGCTATAAACTGTAACAGGGGGAGCAACATTTTTAGAGCATCATGCTATTCACCGTAAAACATGTTCACACGTGGCCTCCTCTCAGCTCTGCAGCCCGCAGGCTAATTCTTTGGTCAAAAACATCAAAATGTCCAAAATAAAATACAACAGCATGATAGGGAAGTGGATTCATGATTCACAGAGTGTGTCTGAAACTATAGACGTACCAGTCTGTCAGCTAAAGAGAAGGAAAAGGAAGAATCTGTGATTTATTTGAATCAAAGTAAAGAATTTATCACGAGTGGCTGAATGGTTTTTTCATCAGTGGGTTACTTTGATGAGCAAACTCACAAACGACGACTGAGGGCATTGAACCAGTTCTAATCAGATAGCAACTCGTGGTATCTCGTGTGTTTTAGCTGCAGCCTGTTGGGTAAAAATAATGATTTTCTAAACCATGATGCTGTTTTGTTGTGTTAATTAAGAGCAGCATGCAAGTGCTTCAGATTCATGCAGACTACACGGTGAAGGTTGATTATGCTTCAAAAGGAGCAGAGAGGCATTACTAGCTCTGTTTTTGTGTGAGAATAAACAGAAGCTGTGGCTGCAGCATCCAGCAGAGCAGCTATCAGAGGAAGATAGAACCAGTCAGATAAAGGAGATCATGTGACATGCAGAACACACGACTAACGATTTCAGAAGCTGAGCTGAGCTCGGAAATGGAAAGCAAATCAAAAACCGTGTGATGTTTTAATATTTATGGTCATTTTGATTCAGACTAGTCACTCAAGAATTACATTGTGTAGCTTTTGGTGTTGTTTCTATACTTTAGTTTCAGAAATATGAAATATAATAATAATAACAATAACAACAATAATAATAATAGCAAAATGCCTTTTTTATAGTTAATGTTATAACAATTACATAATAAATGGTTTTATTGTAATATGTAATTACATGATAATATAACAGTGATAAAAACTGCAAAATGCATTGGTACCATATGATATTGCTCCATTATTGTCAGTAATGACCCCTACATGCTGTGTGGTGTTAGCCTAGTGAACTAGACCAATTCTTGCTTTGCAGAGTTTGGTCTAGGCACGCTTCATTGGAACCCTCGCAGCCCAAACCACTGCTGTGTCTATCCAATCACAACTTGCTATAGTTTTGGTTGGGCCAATCACAGCGCTCTATATTGTGGGCCAATCACAGAGCGGGAGTAGCCGATGACGTCAGCGCTGCGGCCGCGAACCCAAGCAACATGGCGGCAGCGCCGGAGCCACGTTCTTTTGAAACGGCTTCGTCATCAACATTGGATTATTTAGACTCCAACGTGCGTAAGTCTGTCGGCTATACTTAGCGGCTTCTTATTTTTATCAAACAAAGTAGTGCAATGTCCCAGTACACCTGATATTCACATGTTTTTATACAAAAACCACAGAAATCATTGACGCCATTAGTGGGTCCCGCTTTTCCATCGCTGTGATTATGTCACGTTGTTCGTTACTCTGATTGGTCCTAGCGCTATCCAATTGCGTGCTGACATTTTGAAAGACAACCGTAGATCCCGCCTCACGACTGAGAGCCGTCAATGGGTCGTGGCCAGACTATATATTCACATATATAGGATGGCTTGCCAGGCTACTGTGGTGTGGCATCCATTGATATTTCTCCACATGGCTCTACTCACAGCACTTTGGACGTCTGGGCTTCTGCAGGAGCTTTTCTCTGCTTTTATAGCAGCACTGCATGTCCGTGTTTCCTTCATGGTCCAGTAAAAGACCAGGTTGAATTAATCTGTTTTAAAGTCTGAATCTCTGATATATACCTTATCCTACATGGGCCCAGACACTTTTATTATAGTTTATATTGATTCTAGTTTGAGATTAGCCATTTTTGGTTTCACACCTAAAAGACATACCCTGGCTGTTTCTGTGGCAACATTCCTCTACAACTGTTATTCCTGTGCACCCAGCCAGATGCATAATAATACAGACAGTGGGGCAGTTGCCTCAGTTCTTTCATTTGCTCCTTTCTAATGGATGGTTATTGGGACTCCTGGGGTTAGTCAACCTAAAGTGTTGGGGGTTTCCTCCACCATCCTAAAGGTAGTCTGATGCCTCCCTACCATACCAGGGCTTTTTTCTGAGGTCTGTTCTACCCTGGTGATCTGTTTGGCCCTTGATCCTGCAGAGGAAACACTCAGGGGTATGGATCCAGGAAACTATTCTTGTTCCCGGAAATGTGTCTGAACCAAGAAATGTTGATGGTTTCTAAATACCAGGATAACACGTTTCTGCATCTCTGTGGAACAGAACCACACTTCTGGAAGCCTTGAGGTCTTCACTTGTGACTTAGCTCAAGTAGAAAACCCAAAAATGTCAGAGGAGAAAATAAAAAGCTGTTGATTTGAATCATTCATCCATCATCTGATACATAAGAGCCCAAAGTTGTTCATTAACCTCAATTTTTGCCTATTTCACTGCTTGGCAGCTGGTTTAAGTATTTAACCTTTCTGTCACGTCACTTTTTCAAAGTTCCAGGCCGCCGAACTTAGTAAATGATTCAATACTGCAGCTAGAAGTCATCCTGACCCACGATCCTTTAATGCACGTCGTCTTCCAGTGTTGCATACTGATGGGGTCTGTCAAAGCAATCAACATGTTCACACGTCTAGATCTGTTAGCACCAACCACCAGAAGTTTCTCAAGTACCACTGACCAGTACAACCCAGATAGAAGTGGATCATGTGACACAAACACACAAGAAACTCAGAATGTTTCCAAAGCTCCAAAACCTGAAGTCAACCAAAACCAGCGTCAAGAGTTAGAAGAGACTTCTGCAGCTTCTCCTTCAATTTGGCAGCAAAACGTGTAAAAATGAAAGCAAATCCAAACAGGTTGGCTCTGTAGGTGTGTGTGTGTGGGGGGGGGGGTCAAAACTGAACCTGAAAACTCAGTTTGATGTGAAGAAGAAAACCAGACATTTCATTTAAAGAGTAACACAGATCTGAGCCTCACTTTCACAGACCGGCCATCCAAGCATGCTGCAGAGGACACAATGGGGGGGGGGAGGGGGGGGGGGCAGTGCTGACCCCCCAAACTCTTCCCAGCGGCTGAACAATGAGAAAGAAAGAACACAGAGATCTTGGTAAGTCAAGCTCTGATGGTCTTTCTCCAGCTCTCAGGTTCAGAACTCCATTCCCAGCTCTACTCACAGACAGCAGGTAAACTACCAGCCAGAATCAGAACAATCTCTGTAAGCCCAACTCTTCATCCTCCGTTAAAATCACCTCCAACTATCACAGGACAGAAAAACTAAAGACAGAAAAACAGAACTCACCCAACTCTCCCTCTGTCTCAATCACAGCTCCAGCTTGTGAGGTTGGGTTGCTCACTGAGCTGCACACTGGCCCCGCCCACAGATGGTCATGTGACTGCCATCCCAAGTGGACTGGAAGGCATCCGCTAGTCACGCCCCTCATTCAGAAAGTGAATGGAGGACTGTGAGGAGCTATCCCAAATCACATGTGATGCCAAAAACATGTGCGTGCGTGCGTGCGTGCGTGCGTGCGTGCGTGCGTGCGTGCGTGCGTGCGTGCGTGCGTGCGTGCGTGCGTGCGTGCGTGCATCTGCTCTCTCCCTCCCGCTGCCTTGCTTCACCAATGGGGATATTAAATTCTATGTGTGTGTACCTAAATGATTCGGTCATCTTTTTAAGATGCACACACACACACACACACCATCCTTCAAGCCGTGGTTGATGCATGACTAAACCCGTGAGGAACACACAGCAGTTCTATATCTGGTGAAGTAGCCTGGAGCATCCCTACAGGAGTGATTTGTTGACTCTGTGTGATGAATTAGTAAATCTATTAGTTTTCACTTTTGTGGTGTTAAACTATAATTTGTTGCAAGCTAAAACTCTTGACTGTAAATAAAAAATGACAATAACATTAATAATAAAAAAAAAAAAAAATATTAAATAAAGTTTTGATCCTTTGGCCAACAGGGGGCGCTCAGCTAGATTTGAACAGTATCTGTCTGTGGTTTGAACTGAAGGATTATATGTGGGAGCTGCATGATGGTGCAGTAGCTCTGTTGCCTTACAACAATAACACCACAGGTGCAGCCTTTCTGCATGAAGTTAGCATGTTCTCCACATGCGGGTTCTCCTGGGTGCTCTGGCTGCCTCCTACACACCATAAACATGCATGTTTTTATAATTTCAGTTTGTGATCAATGTTTAAGATTTGTCTTGTTGCTTATTGACTGTTATTGAAGAAACACATTCCCCGATCACTTTATTGACAACGATGACGGAGCCCTGCGGCGCCATGTTAAAGCTACATGAGCTAAGGCTAGCAGCATCATGACTTTATTTGCTGTAAGGTAAGAGGACCTTCTCGAACACGAGATGGCTCATCTCGAGCTGTTTCATCCTCTGGAAATACAAGTTTCTAAATAAATAAATGACGGCTCCTAACTGATCACTGCTGGAGTTAGAGGCCGTCGCTCCCCATAACCCAGCTTAGGAATAAGAAGTTCAGCCAGAGTGTGTGACACTTGTCACCCTCTCGGCGTTAGGAAGTTCCTAATCGATGAGTTGCTGGTTTGAACCCAGGCTCTGTCCGTGTCCTTGGACATGCTCCTTTTCTGCTGCTGGTGGTTAGAGGGACCGGTGTGTGAAAGGATGAATGACTGCCTGGAGTAAAGCGCTTTGGGGTTGTGTGACTCAGTACGGCACAAGGTCAGGTCATTACCAAGTCATTCTTTGAGAATATGAGACAATAAAGTTTAGATTAGTGATTTTTCAAATACTAAGCTCACCAAGTTCCCACCATCAGGACAGACATTACCCAACAGTACAGCCTAATGAGCTCATGTTTATTATCTAACCAAACCCCTGACCCAAGGACCCGCTGACGTCTGAATCTGTGCCTTATTCCCTCACCGTGTTGCTCCTGTCCTGTAGAGGCTCCTCTAGTAGCTAGCTAGCATGCTTGTTCTTTGTCATTTGTTCCTGCTTCTACAGAGGGTTCTCAGAATATTCTCCTCTGCACATCTGTTCCATGTTAGAGCCACTATTGTACTTTGATTGAACTACTCTTCTTTTAACTCAAAAAGAGTTGATATCACAGCTTTAGAACCATGGTTTTAGATGTTTGCCAATAGGAGGAGGATAAATACTGAGACCAAACTGCAAAAATAAAACATGCAGGATAGTCTTTCACAGCAGCAGTGGAAAATGACCTAGTTTGCCCCACACAGCCCACTCACTTATTAAACGTCTCACAAACAGAGTGATTCAAAGAAAGTTTCACTATTTTCTTGCCGTTTTGTGTCACTAGTCATCATCAGTTCCATCCATGTGAGATGCTGCTGTTTTCCTAACCTTAGACAGGTCAAACCCAAACAAAAAAACACCAGAATATCTCTTTTTGTGTCTTTTGAGGCACCACAGCTTACCTCCAGCTTCAGCCCAAAACTGTTTCTCCACCTGTTCTGATAGCAGAGCTAATGGAGCCTCACAGTTGTAATCTGTCTTCCCATCTGTTAGCTCCCAACGAGCCAGCGTGTCTTTAAAGAGATAGTTGGGATTTTTAAGTGGGGGTTGTGTGTTCTAGTTATTATCAGTCAATGTCTTCCCTGCAGTCTGAAAGATCACAGTTTGGAGAATCAGAAGGGAGATTTTAGTCAGTTACCCAGAGTTAAAACATGTTACACTCGTGTCATGTTTGCTAGTTATTTAACTCAAAAATGTTTTAAATAATAACAGCTTCAAAACTTTGTGTTTGGGACGCCCTAGACCAGGGTATTGTTGCTCAACGAGCAGCATCTGCCTGTGAATGCCCCTCCTCCAAAACTGCAGAAGCCATCTATGTCAAAATGGAGAAACCATCATTAAATAGAGGAGGAGGACTCAGATTTCACCTTTCCAGCACCTACAATGCAGCTTTGAACCAAGTTCCAAAACAGTTTCAGTCCAGTTCACACCCTCCTGCATCTAATCAACACAACGACTCACAAACAATAGAGGCTAACGATGCTAACGACTCATCAAGAGGTAGGGAGGAGGGGCATTCACAGGCAGATGCTGCTCGTTGAGCAACAATAGACAGCTACAGTTTATAAGATCGACCCTCCCATATTCCAGTCAGAATTGACAAAGCTCCTCGGATGAGAAGCGAAACGTCTTCAAGAAACCAAAGAAGTCCAGTTGCCTTCATTTGAACCCCTTGGATTACCATGACCAGGATGACTGAGAACCTTCACCAGAATAAGACAGAGAATTAAACAATAGTCATTGACATTATTATTGTAAACACAAGCTCTTTTAATTTCTAAAAAAAAAAGCTTTCAAATTGTATTTCAATTCAAAACAGGAGGAAAAAAAAATATATGTATATCACTGGCAAAAATAGGACAGACCTAGCCTGGCAAGCCATCCTATATATGTGTATATATAGTCTGGCCACGACCCATTGACAGCTCTCAGTCGTGAGGCGGGATCTACGGTTGTCTTTCAAAATGTCAGCACGCAATTGGATAGCGCTAGGACCAATCAGAGTGACGAACAACATGATGTAATCACAGCGACGAAAAAGCGGGAGGCTTTAATGGCGTCTAACATCAATGATTTGTGTCGTTTTTGTATAAAAACATGTGAATATCAGGTGTACTGGGACATTGCACTACTTTGTTTGATAAAAATAAGAAGCCGCTAAGTATATCAGACAGACTTACGCACGTTGGAGTCTAAATAATCCAATGTTGATGACAAAGCCGTTTCAAACCAACGTGTTTCTTGGGCCGCCACCATGTTGCTTGGGTTCGCGGCCGCAGCGCTGACGTCATTGGCTACTCCCGCTCTGTGATTGGCCCAAAATATAGAGCGCTGTGATTGGCCCAACCAAAACTATAGCGAGCTGTGATTGGACAGCCACAGGCTGCGAGGGTTCCTATGAAGCGTGCCTAGACCAAACTCTGCAAAGCAAGAATTTGGTCTAGTTCACTAGGCTAGGCCAGACCTAAAAGTACAATACTATTTTAAGTACATTTTGATAATGGTATTGTCTTTAAAATAATAATAATAATAATAATAATAATAATAATAATGGGTTGATAGAGTGTGTGTGCAATTTGATTTGATTTAGCATCATAAGAGACAGAAATGAAGGCAAAAACACATGAAGAGGGATTTCTGATCACTCATTTGATTGTAGTTCATACAAAAAGTTTACATGGTCTTGTAGCCAAGGTTCTGAGCTTTCTTTAGAGGTGCAGCTTGACTAGATTGATATTTAGGGCATGGATTTTGCTGCTAAACTTCAACATCCCCCAGTTGGGGGACCCTTGGGCTTAAAGGGTTAAATGCGTTAATTTTTTTTAACGCGTTATTTTCTTCTGATTAATTAATTATAATTAACACATTAAATTCCCACCCCTAGAAAAAATACATGACTAACTAATAAACATATTGTAGCATCACGCTTAGAGAGAATGAGATTCAGCTGCTGTTGGAGACAAACTAAACATGCACTTTTCCTGTTACTAACTTCAGTTGAAATAGTCATTTTGCACAGAAGATGTTTAATATTTAAGCATGCATGATGGGAGACATCGTATGTGATGTTAGTGACCTCTGTCAGTGCGTCCCAGGGCAGCTGTGGCTACATGGTTCCTTATCACCACCAGCGTAGTGTAAAGCGCTTTGGAGTCCTCTGACTCTGAGAGGTGCTATAAGTGTGGGTCCATCCATCCATCCATTTTCATCCGCTTATCCGGAGTCGGGTCACGGGGGCAGCAGCTTAAGGAGGGAGGCCCAGACTTCCCTCTCCCCAGCCACTTGGGCCAGCTCCTCCGGGGGAATCCCAAGGCGTTCCCTGGCCAGCCGAGAGACATAATCCCTCCAGCGTGTCCTGGGTCTTCCTTTGGGTCTCCTCCCGGTTGGACGTGCCCGGAAAACCTCACCAGGGAGGCGTCCAGGAGGCATCCTAACCAGATGCCCGAGCCACCTCAACTGGCTCCTCTCGATGTGGAGGAGCAGCAGGTCTACTCCGAGCCCCTCCCGGATGGCCGAGCTTCTCACCCTATCTCTAAGGGAGAGCCCAGACACCCTGCGAAGAAAACTCATTTCGGCCGCTTGTATCCGCGATCTCGTTCTTTCGGTCACTACCCAAAGCTCGTGACCGTAGGTGAGGGTAGGAACGTAGATCGACCGGTAAATTGAGAGCTTCGCCTTTCGGCTCAGCTCTCTCTTCACCACGACAGACCGGTACAACGCCCCCATCACTGCAGACTCAACACCAATCCGCCTGTCGATCTCACGCTCCACCCTTCCCTCACTCGTGAACAAGACCCAGAGATACTTAAACTCCTCCACTTGGGGCAGGACCTCGTCCCTGAAGTGTGGGTCATTTATCATTAACCTAAAATGTTTTTTCTTTTGTTTTTTTATGAGAAGGGGACACAACATGTATCAGTATCAGAAATTAAGAGTTACACAATATCAGTATATAAAAAAAAGCCAATATTGAGCATCATGAGTTGATTTCTGTGGGATAAAAAGCTCTGGCGCTCCTGTTTCAAGAAGCAGAAGTGAATCACAGCCGAGTTGAGCTGAAGGGTTAGGGTTAGGCACAGACATAAATACGTAGACACCCCGTGGACTGGCGCTGCCATAGTGGCCGACTGCCATCTTAGATGGGTCTCCATTCACCCCCAGTGCATTAATTTCTACTGAGGAAGGTGCTTACCCAGCTAAAAACACATTTTATCAAGTTTTTCCACAAAATCAGACACATGGTATGGCACGATAATTAAAATATAAACATAATTAAACAAAATAAATAAAAATATAAAATCCCATCAGGTAGGCTAGAAAGGTCAATAGTAATCCCACGTGATCTGTTGTTGCAACTGTAGGCTGCACAAAAACAGGCATAGTTGCACACTCTGCTTAGACTCCAGTTGGTCTAGCTAATGAGGGACCCATCCAATATGGCGGCGGTGCTGTTACACTCTCCAGCGCCCAATGGGGTGTCTATGTATTCATGTCTATGGGGTTAGGCAGGACTTTGAATCCTGATATGTGGACATCTCTCCTCTGATTGGCTAACAGCAACACGACTCTACCACTGACTCTGTTTGCTCTGCAACGTTGATGTTCTATCTCCACAAATAACACAAGCCTGGAGGAGTTCTGCTGTGTGGTGGAGTTGCTAATGCCAACGGTTAGCTTCTACTAGCCCAGACGTTCTCTGCTGTTTCCTGGACGCTAAACCAACAACAGCCTTCCCCGTCGTGAGTCAAGATGGGTGAGTCCATGAATGTTCAGTGACAGTGTGACGTAGATCTGTCAGGACTTTCTAATCCGAATGTTTCCCGTCTATTTTCTATCGGCAGCTAATGCAGAAAAAAATGAGTAGAAGAGTGACCGTTCACAAACAGATGATGACAGCTAAGACTATCTGCTGCAGGTAAGACACAGGTAAACAACACCACTTAACCCAGGTTCAATAATCTGAGCGGTCTCTTTAAGGGAAAACTTATAGCAGCAAGACAAATCCAGCCTTTACTGAGTGAAGCTGCAGTAAATTTAATATTAGCAGGAAGACAGACTGGTTCCAAATCCCAAATGTTGCCTGGAAAACTGTATCAGTCCTGCTTCCTGTTTCCCAGCACAGCCACAGAGGAGTCAACATGCAAAGACATCTGTAGAAGGAATGAATCTAAGGATCAAAGTAAAACAAGGGCTGGATCAGTGAGTGACAGGAACAAGTCAGTGACTTATTTGTTGCTGTGTTGACATGAATCTACATATTTTCCTATCAGAGCGCTGGCTGGAGGTCTGAGAGAGGTTTCCAGAACATTCAGCAGAAACGCTTCCTTCCTGTTGGGGCTGTTGGGGCTTCCTTCATTCTCACACTCCGCTGTGGTCTGGTTCACAGTCGATATAGAAATGGTGTGAGTCAGGTGCTGTTGGTGCTAACCCTATGAGCTCATACCAATTATAGACTTTATTTAGTGCTGAGAAAATCCACTTTAAACAAATCTAAACGCCACAGAACATAGCGGCGTGGAAAACTGATCCAGTGTCAGTTTCCAAGAGTCTTATCTGTGCGAGCAGCACCTCAGCTTGTTGCATAAAAACAGGTTTGATGTTTTCTTTCCATAAAATAGTCTGTGTTTCATCAGTTTATCTTATCTGTTTGTGTAAAGCTGTGTGTGTTGCTGCTGCCTCTTGTCCAGATCGTCGTCGTAAATGAGTTCTCAATTGACTCATCTGGTTAAATAAAGGTTAAAAAAAAGTTTCTGCCATCGTCTGAACCACTTCACTCCAGGGGTCAGTGGGGGAGGGGCGGGGGACACTCTGGGCGGGGTACCCCCCCCCACACACACACATACAGGGAGAATGTGTGGAAAAGGCAACAGCTGGGATTTGAACCTGCAACCTTTTTGCTGCACGTGCTTCCAACTGCACCATCAATGCAGCATCAGCCCCAACATGGATGAAGCTAAATGCTTTTACTGTCCCACTTCTCTCTGTAACTCCTTTTATCAGAGAAACGTAACGTCGTCACCACCCCGTCAGCATGGAGCTCCTGCCTAACTGACGTTTCCTCTTGTGGGAAAGGAAGATCAAAAGAGAAGTCTGCATGGTGAGATAGGCGTGCTGAAGGATGTGAGGCTCAGACTAAATGAGATAATTGTTTTGTTTCTGTTGTTAAGAGATTTCACTTCCTCTTCTTGTTTTCTTTACAATTTTCAACTAATTCAACTGAAAACATCCAAACTTTAAATCCTGGAGATGAAACCGATCACCAGCCGATCTGTGGATCTGATTGGCCCAAAGGTCAGAGCTGATTGCTACAACCAGAGCAGAGAACACAAGGAACGGATAATAGAGTCACCTCCGAGGCTCGGGAGCCTTCAAGACACACTCTCACCCATTGGGGGGGAGGTTATGGAGGGAGACAGTAAAAGAGAGATAAAACAGGGGGAGGAGGAGCAGATGAATGTGGGGATGGGTGGAAAACATCTGGATTATCTACAGGAACCATAGCTGGGTCTTCCTGCTGCTGCTTCTCCTCCCCTGTGGTGGAAATGGAGACAACATGTGTGACGAGTGAGGACTCCCCAGAACTCAACTTGCTCCATTTAGGATGACATCACCCCACATAACCACGGGTCAAAGGTCGTGCCCTGCTCAGTCAGTAAAAACAATCTGACAAGGATCTGAGTCTGAGTTTGTGTTAGTTGACACCAAAGAGCATAAACAGGCTGAGCAGAGTTTGTGGTGTTTGTTCTTGGGGAATGTTTGCATTTGGTATTTTTCAGTTTGTTTTAAGCAGGACAAGCTTTCACAGCTGAATGACCTTCCTCCAACAACAGACAGAGAATTTAGAAACTACCATCACCAACTGCTGTAAGTTTAAGGAAGAAAGCTTTCTGTGAAACACCACCGGTTCGACACCACTGTTTACATCAAGAGAAAACATCAGGATTCAAATGTTTGTGTCCATTCACTCCCCTGATCCCCATCTGAAGAGGATGTATGGAGCCTTTTGGACTTAATGAATACCAGCAGCGTTCTACTTCCATGTCACAAACAGCCGAGCTCTCCCTCAGACACGACAACCAAACGGATACTCACAAATGAAGTCGGTCTTGTGGTTGCTGAAAGTCTCACTGCACATAGAAGTCATCCCTCCTGTCGACTCCGTCTCGCTTCAGTCCTCGTCTCTTTTGTTTCAGTACAGAAGCGGGTAAATGAAGCAACACACTCACTAACTAGATGTAGCTCATGAGGTTCTGGACTCAAAACCTCCCTGGATCTGGGATCTGCCTCCTGGGGAATCCCTGGACCTACAGGAAAAGGGATGACTCAACACCACTAAAGACGAGAAGACAGAAACAGCTCTGTAATTAACCCGTTGGTGCAGTTTCTGCACGTCCTACAGAAACATCTAACCAAGTTATCATGCTAATTATCTCCAACAGAAGTGCAAAATCAGGGAAGCAAATTACAACCAAGGAAAAGTTCTGCTTCTAGAGCTCATCAAAGACCACTTTGACTGGTGTTTTAAATACAGACTTTCCTGTTGCCACTATTTAACCGTCACCCTTCCCTGCCCTCGTTCACCTCCTCGTCTGCCCCCCTCCCTCGCTCCTGAGTGGTGCTGATGGGTGCCATCTGCTGGGTAGCATCAGTAACCACCTCGTGTCATTCCAGCTGCAGCTGAAAGTTTACCAACACCTCTTTTATCAAACAGGTGAGGGAAAAACCACCAAAAGTGTCAGTTTAAATATCTAAACTCCACCAACCCTTGATGCTAATCCCTGTCACAACATAGATAACCACTACCTAATGTCTCTCAGAGTTATTACAAACAAGAGACTCCAGCCGCCCGCATGCTTTAGTTAAAATGCTTATTTGTTCACAGCCCTGTAATTAAACAGGTATAAGGACCTATTTAAAACAATAATCACAAAAGATCCGACTATGTTACTAGAAGGGATCATGTATTTATTATCAATTATAACACATTTTGTTTCTTTCTAGTTTAACCCTAACCCATGGACTAACAGCTGTGTCTGTTTATGTTTGTTAATACAACAGAGAAAAGCTGCACCAGAAATCCCAGCAGGGGGTGGGGACATATTTAGAAGACACTTTTTAGGAAAGCTGATGCTTAGAAATGCAATCATACACAGAAATATCACCAGGCAGAGCACCACACCACGTGTGGGAATAACATGCTAAAACCGGTATTTGAACCTGCAACCTTCTCATTGCAAGGTAACAGTGCTACCAACAGCACCTTTCAGCCTTTTACTAATTGTTAGGACCTACAATCAAAACTCAAACACAAATTGGATTAATGTTTGGGGAAACAGCTTAGCTCTGACGGCTGTCCTGAGAGGTTTATGAAAACGGCGCCTGGACATTTTCTCCATAAACAAGCTGCAGAAATCTGTATCTAAACCAGCTTATCGGTTTTGAAAGCATCAGCTAAGAGTGCTCTAACATAAAACGTCTGTTGTACTGATGTGAATAATCGCAGAGACTGGGGCAAAAGATAGCGGTGAACATAAACAGGACACGTTAGACACATCAGTCAACAGGTTTTAGCCTGATGTCCACGTCTAAGCTGCTGGATCAACATGAAGCAAGGACGGAAACTCTCAGCTAGATCGTTTGTAACGGATGTAACCTGAAGAGCTTCTGCTCCCTCAGATACTCGTTTTAACAGATGGCAGGAATGTTAGACAGAGGGCCAGCTGGGTGTCCTCACACACACACACACGCGCACACACATATATACACACACATACACGCACACACACCTACACACATGTACACACATACATGCACACACACACACACACACACACACACAAGTGGATAAACCTTTGTAACTTCACCAAAGAATGTCGAGGAGAAAACTCTTCATTATCTTCATGTGAGGTTTTACCCTGACTCAACTCTTCAGCCGTTCCACCAATCACTACAAGATCCCTAAAGCATCATTTTCCTTCAGAATAATTATCATTACATAAAAATTAATGCAAACAAGCTGGACTGTATCTGAGGCGATCTGTCAGAGTAACAGGTTACTGAAATTTTGCTTCTTTTGGTTATTTTAATGCAAATTTAAATTGTCTCGTTGACTATTTTGAACAAAGAGGTCACTGTGGAGTCTCATTTCCAAATAAATGAGACTCAAATTGAGCTTGACCGGATAATTGAAGTTAATGTCCATGGAGAGTAAACGTTATCTCAGTTTGTTCCATCAGGCCCTCATGGTCCTCATCCTGCCATCAGTGTTTCATTTACAACAAGACTAGTGTGTGTGTGTGTGAGTGTGTGTGTGCGTGTGTGTGTGTTTGCATGTGTGCGTGCATATGTGTATGTGTGTGTGTGTGTGCTTGCATGTGTGTGCGTGCATGTGTGCATGCATGTGTGTATGTGTGTGTGCATGTGTGTGTATGCTTGCGTGTGTGCATGCATGTGTGTGTGTATGCTTGCATGTGTGCGTGCATGTTTGTGTATGTGTGTGTGCATGTGTGTGTATGCTTGCATGTGTGCATGTGCATGTGTGTGTATGCTTGCGTGTGTGTGCATGTGTATGCTTGCGTGTGTGCATGCATGTGTGTGTGTATGCTTGCATGTGTGCGTGCATGTGTGTGTATGCTTGCGTGTGTGTGTGCGTGTGTGCGTGCATGTGTGCGTGCATGTGTGTGTATGCTTGCGTGTGTGTGTGCATGTGTGTGTATGCTTGCGTGTGTGCGTGCATGTGTGCGTGCATGTGTGTGTATGCTTGCGTGTGTGCGTGCTTGTGTGTGTATGTGTGTGCATGCATGCGTGCAAGCCAGGCTAACTCAGTTGTACCTGCAGGAGTGAAAAGACTCCTCACAGAAGTGAGACCCTCAAAGTAAGCAGACTGTGGATGCTTATTACGTGTTCTTGTATTCTGGATCTTTCAGAAATCAGTCTTGTACCTCTGGTGGCAGCCTGGGGCATCAGTGGCAGAGGAGTTAAGTATCTACTTCATGACTGGACAGTTGCAGTTCGAGCCCCGCTCAGTCTGTTGCAGTTGTGTCCTTGGGCAGAACACTTCACCTTTCTTGCCTGCTGGTGGACCAGTTGCGTCAGTGCGCCCCAGGGCAGCTGTGGCTACATTGTAGTTCATCACCACCAGTGTATGAATGGTTGTCTGCATGGGTGAATGACTGTTTGTGTTGTAAAGTGCCTTGGGGGTTGTAGAATCCTAAAGCCACTACATTAATACAGGCTATTTACCATTTAAAGTAGCTCTCCAGAGTATTTCTTTTATCTGATGGCACCATCTGGTGGCTGACAAGTGTATCGCACCAATAGTCTGTGGACTCTGTAATTTAAGATGGCGACTGCATGGTTCTTGTTTATGAATGTGCTTCTGTAGCCAACAAACAGAGCTAAAACATGTTGTTTTACAAGTATTATTCTCATGTCATGTTGTGTTTTGTTTCAACTCTGCATCAGCACGTAAGCGGTAGTCTAACGCTATTGGTTAGTTCTGACTGGGGCTCAGTTTCCTATTGCACGGAGCTCTACAGGGCAGGGGGCGGGCTTAGCAAAAAAAAAATCGTATTGCTTACATTATGTCACACTACACGATAAGACAATCACTTTTACGGATTTCTGAAAAATCATACATAGTTCCTGAAAGGGGAAAACTCGATTGCTGCTTCAAGGGTACAAAATCAGCTTCTACCAGAATGGTCACCAGCCACCCATTTCTTATTAGAATGTTCCGGTTCCCTGACATTTGAACCAGCAGTCATTTGTCAGTCATAATGTATAGGGATTTGAACCCTCAACTTTTCCATCCATAGGCGATTAACAATTCTGATGACGTAACCCTTCAGATCAGATAAGGTAGGCTTGTCATGTGTGCAGGCTGAGGTGAGGTTGCGGACCCTAATGCAGGAGAAGGCAGGTAAGCGGTTTTAACGGTTTTAATGGGAAAACTGAACACAGAACACGCAGGACTGACTGAAACAATGAACTGACAGACAACACAGGAAGGGTTTAAATACATGAGGAGCTGGGGAACTGAGTGATTGGGATAACGAGAGGCAGGTGGGACCAATTAACATGAACAAAGAACTGAACAGAAACTGGGGAGACGGGACAGAATGTGACAAGGCTAGGTCGGTCTGTTGTTACCTGGGTTTACAGATGTTTTGTTAAAGTATTTTCAACAAAACTTGAGAACATTATTGTACCCTAATATTTAGAATGATCAGTATTTCCAGGTATTGAGAAGGTTTGATGGGAATGCTGGGATACGCTAGCCTAGTGAACTAGACCAAATTCTTGCTTTGCAGAGTTTGGTCTAGGCACGCTTCATTGGAACCCTCACAGCCTGATCTGCTGCTGTGTCTATCCAATCACAGCTCGCTATAGTTTTGGTTGGGCCAATCACAGCGCTCTATATTGTGGGCCAATCACAGAGCGGGAGTAGCCGATGACGTCAGAGCTGCGGCTGCAAACCCAAGCAACATGGCGGCGGTGCAGGAACCACGTTCGTTTGAAACGGCTTTGTCATCAACATTGGATTATTTAGACTCCAACGTGCGTATGTCTGTCTGATATACTTAGCAGCTTCTTATTTTTATCAAACAAAGTAGTGCAATGTCCCAGTACACCTGATATTCACATGTTTTTATACAAAAACGACAGAAATCATTGATGTTAGACGCCATTGCTGCCTCCCTCTTTTCCGTCGCTGTGATTACGTCACGTTTTGTTCATTACTCTGATTGGTCCTAGCGCTATCCAATTGCGTGCTGACATTTTGAAAGACAACCGTAGATCCCGCCTCACAACTGAGAGCCGCCAATGGTTCGTGGCCAGACTATATATTCAAATATATAGAATGGCTTGCCAGGCTAGGGATACGCCCCTGCCACCCTGACTGTTTCAGGAAATTTCAACAGTAGTTCCATCCCAGCATGTTTCTATACTAGCAATCTGATTTTTACCTTTAGGTCCAAAATTCAATCCTAGAGTTATCTTAAATAATACCCTGGGAGGCAAAAGTGTACCTCCTCTCGTCTGTACCTTTATTTTTGACAGTGTGGAAGAAAATGTGTGAACCTTTAGCTAAAGCAATGAGTGTGGAAAGTTTAAAGAGATTTAGACATGGAACAAGGATTCATGTCGGGGTTCACAGAAAAGACAGGAAACTGAATGAAAACATGGCCGACTGAGTGAGAGGGACAGAGGTTCTTCTGCTGTGGTGGGAAACTTCTTTAACCCTTGACTTCCTCCAGATGCTCAGAGTAAACTTCTACTTCCGAAAGCCTTATCTGGGAGAGAAGGGAACTCTGTGTTTGTGTGTGTGTGTGTGTGCATGTGTGCGTGTGTGTGTGTTCTTGTCTAGCTATCTTAGTGAGGACCATAACGAGTTTTTCACCTTTAAAGTGAGGACCATCAGTAGCAAAGTGAGGACATTTGCCCGGTCCTCACTTTGGTGCAATCTTCCAGAGCTCTACTGGTTAGTTTTAGAGGAATGGTGTGAATTAAGTTTAGTTAAGGTTAGGGTTAGGAATAGATCAGCATTGGTTATGGTTAGGATTAGGGTATGGGTTAGGCATAATACAGTCACAAAAATTAACAAAAATGAATGGAAGTCAATGGATGGTCCTCACTAAGATGGCTAGACAAGAGTGTGTGTGTGTGTGTGTGTGTGTGAGTAGGTGTGTGTGTATGCTTGAATGTGAGTGTGGGTGGGTGTGTGCATGAATGTGTGTGTGTGATTCTATTACTCTGTAGCATGTAGCCACTTTGCCAGTATCTCTCTTTCCTCCAGAGTGAGACCTTTTTTAAAAAATTTAATTTATCATCTATAGGCCTGTTAGTGTCTGTAAGCTTCAAAGAGCTGGAATTATAAATGTTTATCTGTCAGACTGATGAAGAGGAAACTTAAAAACTTTCTAATAAAAGCAGAGCATCTCTGATGTTTCTACAAGTTTCTGTCCCAGGAGTGTGTGTCTATCACACACTGCCCCCTAGTGGTTACACAGAGAAGCAGCCCAACAGTAAAACTGTCACTGATCTCACCGCAGGGCATTTTTTTAAATTATAAGGAGAAACCTCTTATATATACAGTCTTTGAGAGAAACACAGCAGACTGGAGTCATACTGGTTTCCAGTGAGGGGAGTAGCTCAATATTTAGCCACTAAATTAGATTTAAAGAGTTGAACAATTTGCATTTCTGTTCAAAAGCAGTATATTACTATTTCTATGGAGCAATCAAAAGTCCACCAGCTGAGCTCATAACCAAGAAAAAGAAAGTAAAACTGAACTTCAGCCTGTTGTGTTTGTTTGACCTAGTGTGAAATGATAAAGGCGGTGTTATCTAGTCCAGGAGTAGAGGATCCCCTTGCCCGTGTCCAAGACGAGCCAGGACCCCCAACCCCAACTCCTACACGCATAAACACATAAATGTGATGATTTACAAACTTCATACAGAGTTATAACTTTTATATGGAGGTCTGATTATGCTGTAGGGTGTTGTTGGGATTTTATAAATGTCATTTTTATAAATAAAATCTTGCTAACCTCACAACCTCAGCTAAGACCCCCCTTGGGGGTTCCCACCCCCATTTTGGGAACTCCTGATTTAGAGGATGTTCTATTATGAAAATCTTAAAAAACAGTTTGTTGCAGGTTCTGACCAGCCATAACATTATGACCACTCACCAGCTAAGGAAAGAACATTGATTGTCCCATTGCTGTGGTTTGGTTTGGGGGAATGGTATTTCTGTTATTATAAAGTGTATTTCTGTTTTAAAGTTATAAATAATTAATATTTTTTTCTTTGTGTATCACCTCCTGAATAGCTTCTGTTCAGAGAAATGGAGATCAGAACTGATAAAGATGAACAAAGTGTTTTCCTATCATCTTAAAACAGCTTCAGACTACAAATGTAGACCCACCTGTGACCTGTAGCTGTTCTGGTGGCAGGATGAGAACATCATGTAGCTGACCTGTGGTCAGTGAGCAGGAACTCATCATCAACAAAACAAGAAGCAGAGAGCACAATAAGGAAATCAGCAGTCACAGATCATTGCACCAGAGAAAACCACATCATGGATTGGGACAGAACAAGGATTATCAACACAGAACAACGAAAATATAAAAGATGGATTAAAGAAGCTATTGAGATAAGGAGACATGGACGGGGGACCATGAACAGGGACGACGGGGTGTACGCGTTGGACCACGCATGGGACTGCGTCATCGAGCAGGACGGCGCGGGCAGCAGGGGGCGATGTCGTTGCCCCCTGCTGCCCGCACATAAACGGAAGCGGAAGTGAAGCTGCTTTCAGCGGCTTAGCTCAGATGAAGATCGCAGTGACGATCGAAACGTCAGCACAATAAGGTAAAGAAAGATCTATCTGTGTTTTATAAAGAACAAAAAGTAAAAGAACTCATCATCAGGTCTGTGTTTATCTCTTTAAGAGTTCAAAAACACAACATGCCCATTTCTTCAAAAACACTCCAATCTTTGATGTTTCTCTCTGTAGGCGAACGTTCGTCCTCACAAGCACATAGGCAGAAACCTCTCCTTCCTCTCCTCTGTCTCTCACTTTTTCCTGAGTAATTAGCCGACAGGTCACGCTGCTGGTCTGGGATCAGTCCAGAGTAATTACACTGGGAGAGGCTTGACCTCGGATATGCCTGAGGGTGTGTGCGTGTGCGTGAGTGTGCGTGTGTGTGTGCGTGAGTGTGCATGTGTGTGTGTGTGAGTGTGTGTGTGTGTGTGTGTGGGTGTGTGGGGGTGGGTGTGTGTGTGTGTGGGTGTGTGTGTGCGTGTGTGTGTGCGTGAGTGTGCGTGTGTGTGCGTGTGTGTGCGTGTGTGTGTGTGTGCGTGTGTGTGTGCGTGAGTGTGTGGGTGTGTGTGCGTGTGTGTGTGTTTTGACCTGTGGACAGGCAGAAACAACTCACCCTCTGCAGGTCGCTCCTCCGGTAAGCTCAGGTCAGTCCAAATTAAAGACAAATGATTTGACTTGCTAGCCTAGTGAACTAGACCAATTCTTGCTTTGCAGAGTTTGGTCTAGGCACGCTTCATTGGAACCCTTGCAGCCCAAACCACTGCTGTGTTTATCCAATCACAACTCGCTATAGTTTTGGTTGGGCCAATCACAGCGCTCTATATCATGGGCCAATCACAGAGCGGGAGTAGCCGATGACGTCAGCGCTGCGGCCGCGAACCCAAGCAACATGGCGGCAACTCGGAAAACACGTTGGTTTGAAACGGCTTTGTCATCAACATTGGATTATTTAGACTCCAACGTGCGTAAGTCTGTCTGATATACTTAGCGGCTTCTTATTTTTATCAAAGTAGTGCAATGTCCCAGTACACCTGATATTCGCGTGTTTTTCATACAAAAACGACAGAAATCATTGATGTTAGACGCTATTAAAGCCTCCCGCTTTTCCGTCGCCGTGATTACGTCACGTTGTTCGTTACTCTGATTGGTCCTAGCGCTATCCAATTGCGTGCTGACATTTTGAAAGACAACCGTAGATCCCGCCTCACGACTGAGGGCCGCCAATTGGGTCGTGGCCAGACTATATATTCACATATATAGGATGGCTTGCCAGGCTATTGACTTGCTCTTCTGACACCTCAATTCTAAAACAAATGTAGGCCGAGACCGTCTGTTCATGTGGACTATTCTAAGACATTTTCCAGCTCTGCTCCAAGCATCTTCCCAGTGGAAACGGGGATATTGTCTTGGCTCTGGACCGGAACACCAGGACACAATGGCCCCCTTTAAATACACATTTCATCTAAAAAATGTGTTTCAGCCTTTCCTTCATCTTGCCTTTCCTCTTTTGTTGTTGCTGTAAAGTCCTCAGCGCCCCCCTGCCCTGCATGTTTTCCATGTCTCTGCTTCAGCACATGGCTGCAGAAGCCTGTTAATCACTCACTCATTTATGGCAGGTGTGTGGCAGCAGGGAAACACTGGTGTTTGAAAGGGCAACATGGAAAACATGCAGGGCAGGGGGGCGCTGAGGACCAGGGTTGAGAAACCCTGCTGTAAAGTAATAAATGAGATAAAAGAAAGAAAAGTGATGTCTTCTTTCTCTCTAATCACCACAAAACCCCAAAAGGAGCCACAGAAGGAGGTTACTGATGCGATCCCAGTCATAACCTTCCAGTTCACTCTTCCTACCGATAAGGATGCTGTTTATGGTCCACTGTCTAGTCCGTCCAGCCACCATAAAATAGAAAATGTTCGTCTCTTAGGGTTTCAGAGCTCTAAACCTTTAGCATCAAATTCGACTCGTCTTCCATCCAGAAATCTTTATTAGTTTGAATGCTTGGAAAGCATTCAAAGTATTGAGTTTCTCCTCCTCCATTTTTCAGATTCCGTACGTTTTTTGGCATCTAACTAGTGCCACAATGTTTACACTATTTACACAAATTTGGTATCAAACCGTTCAGCTCGTTCAGGTCATTCCGGGAATGACTTTTGGTATTGATATCTTCAACCGTTTCCGAGATATTCAGCTTTTTCTGCGATTTTTCAGCCCATTGAAATGAATAGAAAATGCTTCAAATCCTCATTTTTTTCACAAAATCGTTCATCTTTTTGACCTCTTACTTGGCAGGGTTAACTTCAACCTAGAGACTTCATTCAACTTTTAACAAACTCAAAAGAAGTTCAACTATTTTAGTTTCCTTCAGCTTCTTGATATCTTTTGCGGTTTTTCTATAATCACAGGTTAAACTTGAGGTACGATTTTGGAAAGTTCAGGAACGTCTCCTCCTCCCCCCATTCAAAAGAATAGGGCCAAAAACAGACTTTGCTCGACTTCAGACCGTGTCCTGAGAGAACCGTAGAACCGAGGGAAATGAGACTTGCGCTGGATGAAAGCTGACGGATTTTCCTCTGTTTTGATGTATAATTTATGGACGTACTCCAAAAATTGTGGTCGTAGCGTTAACTAGTTTGGAAAAGTTTAAAAATACTTCTCCTTCCAGCAGCTGAGCAGTGCCTTTCCCACTGTGACTGACAGCTTCAGATCTGAATCCAGAAAAGTAAATTCTGCTACGACCACATCTTTTGGGGTAGACGCGTAATTTTCTCAAAAACAGTAGCTTTATTTGTCTGCTTCGATAGGATGTCTTCGATTTTGCTGTAGCTGCCACGGTTTTTGTGCTACGAGGCTCAGAAGGAGGAGTGATCCTGATTTTCTCCCATTGGCCCCCATTCAAATAATTTTCAGATCTTGTGCTTCGACTGCTGACTGAGAGCTAAACTGTACTCGTCATATCTCCTACAATATTAAAGATAGGCACACAAAAATCCACACAGAGCACCATCAAAGCCTTCGGCCGCTGACGGTTTTGGAATTTTTCCAACCGGTGCAATAGTTTTTCGAATGGTGATGCGAGGTTCGAGGCCTGCAATTTGATGTTTGGAGCTTGAGATCTGGAGAACGGCAGATTCAGATGATTTTCTCTAAACAAAAATCTGCTACGACCACATTTTTTTGAGTACACTCATCAATTACTCAAAAACAGTAGTTTTACTCGTCCGCTTCGATGGGATGTCTTCGTTTTAGCTGTATCTGTCACGGTTCTTGAGTTACAAGCGTCAGAAGGAGGATTCAGCCACATTTTCCTCCCATAAAAAACAGGCATTTTCTGCTCTGTTCTAAGTCAGACAGCTGAAATTGTCTCCTCATATCTCCTACAGAATTCGACGTAGCCACACAAAAATTCACACAGAGCACCATCGACGCCTTCTGCTGCTGACGCTTTTGGAATTTTTCTAATCGGTGCAATACTTTTTGAATGGTGATGAGAGGTTCCAGGCCTCCGATGTGACTGTTGAAGCTGCAGATCAGCTGCAGGATCCGATGACTTTCTCTAAAGAAAAATCTGCTACGACCACATCTTTTATAGTTCATGTGTAAAAACAGAAGGATTTTTTGTCAGCTTCGATGGGATGTCTTCGTTTTAGCTGTATCTGCCACGGTTCTTGAGTTACAAGCGTCAGAAGGAGGATTCAGCCACATTTTCCTCCCATAAAAAACAGGCATTTTCTGCTCAAGACAGTAGAAATCATCTCATCATTTCTCCTACAAATATTCTAGGTAGGCACACAAAAAATTAAATACAGCTCCACCAAAGCCTTCTGATGCTGACGCTTTTAGAATTTTTCAAATCGGTGCTATACTTTTCAAATGGTGATGAGACGTTGGAGGCCTCAGATCGGACATCTGAAGCACAGATCCAAAGCCTTCCTCATTAAGGGGCCTGCCTGCTGCGTCTAACAGCAGCAGAGCAGTGGTGTGATAATGGAGCTTTCTGATTGGTTCAGACATTTCCCGCTATTTACTGTCTGAGAGCGGATATACGGAAAAGCTATTTTAAGTACAATCCTACTGGAGCCTTGTGGCCTCTCTATCAGTCAGTCTGCTTGTTTCAGCAAACCAGTATCATAACCAGCATCTGGTTTAAGACCAGAATCAGGATCAGAACCAACACCAGAACCAGCATGTGGATCAGAACCAGGGCAAGACTAGAGCCAGGGTTAGATGAGATACAGGAACAGAACAAATACCCGGACCTGAATCAGGATCAGAACCCAGACTCAATACTCTCTCTCTCTCTCTCTCTCTCTCTCTCTCTCTCTCTCTCTCTCTCTCTCTCTCTCTCTCTCTCTCTCTCTCTCTCTCTCTCTCTCTCTCTATCGCTCTCTACCTCCCCTCTCTCTCTCCCTGATTGGCTGAGAGTTTTCAATTTTTTTCTGGCTAAACAGACATACACACCCACACATATTATACATCAAATTGATCGGCTTGGTCTAAGCCGTCCACCATCCCTGGTCATTGATTGGCTGGGAGAGTTTTGAAACTTCAAATTTCAATTTCTGCTCTTTCTAACAGTTTATTTTTGATCTCATTCTGCTAACTTTGACAATTGAACTCATTTTCAACTTCACTTCAGTTCTAATGCATGCTCATCTATCAGTTTCAGCTGCTAAATTCACAGTTCAGCTAATTGTGAAAATTTAACTATTAAACTATTCCTACTCAAACATGAGCTGTTTAAACATTTCAGCTTTTCAGTTTTTAAACTGTTTAGAGATTTCAGTTTTCTGCTGTTTAGGATTTTTTTCTCTGTTCTCTACCTACTTTTTGGGCTTTTTAAAACTTGGTAGCAATTTTTGCTCCTAAATCTTCAAATACATTCAACTCATTTAGACAATTAAGCTCAGTTTCAGCTTCAATTCAGTTATTCGGCAGCTTCGGCAATCGATTTCAGCAACGCAGCATTCAAACGCATTTCTGCAAGAAATGCAATTAATCTAGTTCTTCTTTCATTTGGCTTGAATGTGGAAAAATGCTGGGAATAAATGCAAAGGCAAAGCTTTTCTAGAGGGAATGTTGTCTGTAAAGTGATAAGAAGATTGCTGTTTTGGTCCAAGCGTCCTCTCCTTATGGAGTTATTTATTAGAGCTGTCTGTCTGGTGTTGGGTGACCTGAGTTATCATGTAGCATCTCCCTGTCTGGCTCTACCAGCTGGAGCAGAAACCACAATCATCATCCTTGTATGTTAAAGCAGTTCAGCATCTCTTGGTTTGAAGCCATGGCATAAACATTCTTTATCATCTTCTTTCAGCACCGAGTCAGTCGCAGCAGAAAAACCATCTGTGTTGCGTATCGCGCTGCCGCGTTAGAGGAATAAACACAGATGTCCTGAATTATCCTCAAACAGTACGTTGGTAATGAATTCTTTGGATTATGTTGGGTTCCGTTGTGGATATCAGACATGTCATGGATCTTGAGAATTTGTAGGCCAGGTCACCCCCTGGGGGTCTCTTTGGTTTTCCTGGAGCTACTCCTGAATGGTTGCTGCAGCAGTGTTGAGGTGGATGGCTCATCAAAATAACGCTACAGAGCATGCTCGTGTCACCTGTAGGTGGTTTTACCACTTTCTGTAGTGTTCACATTCCACTGAAACGCTAAACTTTACTTAAAAAAGTATTCCCAGATGTCTCATGGATGACTTTATAAATCTCCATCATCAGGAATCTTCACCAGTTCACCTTTCTGAGGACATGTCTGTTATAATAACATTAGTAAATAATACACGTGCATTCTCTAACTGGTCAAAATGTGACTGTTTAGTTCTCATATTTATCTGCATTTTTAAACATCATTTGATTGTGTAGATTTTAAAATTTTCTGTAAAATGTTTGTAAATAAATGGTAAATGGCCTGTATTTGTATAGCGCCTTCTTAGGGTTCTACAACCCCCCAAGGCACTTCACAACACAATCAACTCAATTCACTCATTCACACGCTGGTGGGGATGAGCTACGATGTAGCCACAGCTGCCCTGGGGCGCACTGACAGAGGCGAGGCTGCCGAGCACTGGCGCCATCAGTCCCTCCGACCACCACCAGCAGGCAAGGCGGGTTAAGTGTCTTGCCCAAGGACACACAGCAGCATTCTCTGGCCGGAGCCGGGATCGAACCTGCAACCTTCCGATTACTGGACAACCCGCTCTACCTCCTGAGCTACTGCTGTTTGTGTATCAAATAAACGTCCTAATTTAAATTTAGAGTTGTGACTATTTCTATCTATCTATCTATCTATCTATCTATCTGTCTGTCTGTCTGTCTGTCTGTCTGTCTGTCTGTCTGTCTGTCTGTCTGTCTGTCTGTCTGTCTGTCTGTCTATCTATCTATCTATCTATCTATCTATCTATCTATCTATCTATCTATCCAGGGGCGTTGCAAGCTTCTCAAAAGTGTGGGGGATGTTGAGACTTTTCACGCACGTGCGCGTGCGCACCCACCCACCCACACACACACACACACATCTGTATTCACACACCCTGTCCTATTTTACCAGTATGCATTATCCTGAAATTGTTACCCTGAACTTATTTGGAATGCAATGCAAATTTTAAATTAGATTATTTTTCTCATTCATTTGGCTGTTTTTTTTGTTTGTTTATTTATGTTGTTGCTCTTTATTTTATATGAAGCTGAAGTTGGTTCCCTTTTTAAGTTTTTAATTCAGAAAGTTTAATTCCCACTAATTTTTCCACCCCCAGTATCGTTAAGCTGCTGTAATTATAAAATGTAAAATGTTTTATTTCATGGGTGACCAATCAGAACTCTTGAAATTTCAACATCAACCCATTAAATTGAAAAATATGTTACTAATATGATAATCCAAACTCATAATAAAAAAAGAAAAAAGTAGCCTTGTTTGAACTAATGTTTTCACAAATGACCACCTGGAATTGATGGATTCTGCTGTTAATGTAGAATAATCTAATCCAGGTCTGAAGAGTCTAGGTGTTGTAGTTTTTACACTAGACCAGACCTAAGGTGGGTCAGATGCAATAAAGTTCTGAAATCTGCATTTTTTGAACTGTCACAAATCAAATAAAGGTTTAACCAATCACAAACTGTTCTTTAAGGACTCTGCTATCAGTCTAATATAATCTAGTTAAGCTCTGAATAATCTAAGTATTGTAGTTTTTAGCAGAGCCAGTTCTAATGTGGTCTACAGGTGAAACTCAAAAATGAGAATCTGGTGTAAAAGTCCACTTATGTCAGTAATCCAGCTCAGACTGAGAGACCATCTAAAGGCTCAGGAACCCTCTGCAGGTGTTCTGGATTCATCAGCTGATTAGAGTGTGACACTTTGAGTCTAGAATATTGAACCTTTACACTATATTCTGATTGTCTGAGATTCTGAATGTGGGGTTTTCATCAGCTGTAGCCACAATCATCACAATTAGAACAAATAAAGGCTGAAATATCTGGATTTACATGCAATGAGTCTCAACTTTTGCACCAGATTCTAACTTTTCCAGTTTCACCTGTAGATGCAAAAAAAGTGATGAAATCTGCTTTCTTTGAACTTTCACAAATTAAACTAACGTTTCAAATATCATCTGCTGTCTTTTAAGGATTTACTATTAGTTCAGAAAAACTGTAGTCCATGTTTGAAGAGTAAGCCTTGTAGTTTTATAATTAGAGCAGAGGAAAGATGCTCTGGGAAAACTGGTTGGAATTGCCCTTTCTGACTCTGAAACTAAAAAAAGGGAACCAGCTTCAGCTTCGTCTGGTACGTTTTGTTT
>SSNS01000978.1:0-19602 GCA_006937985.1 Aphyosemion australe
ATCGTGTGTGGCTCTCCTCTGCAAACCTTCGGCTCCAGGCAGGTTCCCGCAAGTTGACCCCACGCTTCTTGGGACCCTATCCTGTGCTGCGGGTCGTCAACCCAGTCACCTACCGCCTTCGCCTGCCGTCCACTCTGCGCATCCATCCCGTGTTCCATGTCTCCCAACTGAAACCCATGGTCTCCTCCCCGCTGGCGCCCCCTCCTCTTCCTGCGCCTTCCCCTCGCTGCTCCTCGAGGGATCAGGTGTACACTGTCCGCCGCATTCTAGACGCTCGCCGTCGGGGCCGCGGCTGGCAATACCTCGTGGACTGGGTCGGCTACGGGCCGGAGGAGCGCTCTTGGGAACCCGCCCGCTCCTTTCTGTCCCCGTCCCTCCTGGACGACTTCTGGTCTCGTCGCTCTGGGCCGTCTGGGGCCGGCCCTAGTGGGGGGGGGTCCTGTCACGGGTTCCGCTGCTGCCCCCACCTCTTCTACTCCCAGCGGTCCCCTCAGGCGCTCCACCGTCACCAGAACTCCACTTCCCAGCATCCCTCGTCGGCACCTCAGATCCACGTCATCGCCCCGAGACTATATACGGAAGTGATTCCGCCCGCTCAAGCACTCAGCCATCGCTCACCACGAACTTTGGATTAAGAGTTTACCAGGCTTACCAGCCACTATCCACGCCAGATCAGTCCACGTTCCAGACCAGTCTCGATTCCATGTCAGCCCACGTTCCAGACCCGCTGACGGACTGTCTTCTATCCGTAAGTCAGTCTTTTTCTTTTGCCGGAACGCCCGCACTTCCTCGTTACTCCTCGAGTTACGTGCCGCGTTCCTAGATTAAAGCTGCGTGCTCAGTTCCTCCCGACGTCAGTTCACTCCACGTCTGGGTTATTCTGACACGCCACAACCGAACTCCCGGTTCAGCCAGTCCAACCCGCGTCATTTCTGACACAACCACTCTAACAACCTAGACGTGCACTACTGATGGTTTACATAATTAACCGTTTTATATTTGCTTGTTATTTTCTTTATGCATTCATCTGATTATTTGTTCATGGGAAAACTCAAGCCGTACACTCTGAATCACAGAGAACAACCTCCTCCCTGGCCTCCCCTGCGATTACAGGGTTAAAGGTCGAGGGTGAACTTGGGATGGAATAAAACAACAGCTGAACTCACCAGTTTATGTTGTCAGAGAATAAGAGGAGACCCCCACGTAATGCTCGTGACTCTTGCTCAATGGGCAAGAGGCAATTTATTCAACAAGGTACAAAATATTCCAGAATCAAAAAGGTTTTACAGCAAAAACTCTGTTCTCTAATCAGGAACTCTAGCTTGCAGACTCTCTGTGTTACCAACCCAACCAACCCTCCAGTCCAGCTTCCTGTTCTTTTTAAAGGCCTTCAGCCCCCACCCTTTCTCTCCTCTCAGCACATCTGGAGTTCACATCTGGTGTTCTGACCAGCAACCGGATATCACAGCTTCTATTCTCGGCGCTGGCTGTTCTTCGTTTCTTCGGTTCTGATAACACCTCTCTCCACCACCTCTCGCTTCAGCGATCGTGCTGCTCGCCTTTCGTTATCTGTTGTGGTTTCATCGTGAACTTTGAACGTTTCCACTGACATGCTGCATCCTTTGGAGGTCTACGGTTACATTACACATCTGCTGAACTAGCATTCTTTAACATACCTCCACCTCCCTTTAATAGGGTCTGAAATACATAATGGTTATACATGTTGAGTTCAAGATATATCACTTACATTTTAATGGCAGTATCAAGGTCTAATTCTAGCTGAATACATTTCTGGCTCTACAAAGCAAGGTTTACATAACATAAGTCATTAATCAAAACTGTGTGCACTGGTCCTACAGCCAAGAGTCCGGACACGGTTTCCCCATGAGGGTGAGGCCTCGTGCGGCACTTTGACTCGGGCCTTCACCTTCAACAATGAATAATTAAATTTGATTGGCAGCTAGCATGAGCATCAGCTAGCATGAGCGTCAGCTAGCTCTAGTGGCTTGGCTAGCTCCGGGGAAGGCCTCAGCCTTACGTTGATAGATGTTTGGCGATTTTGACTCTGAACTTTAGTTGTGTCCTCTGTGTGTTTGTGTTTGGATGTTAATCATGGAATTATTGTACAAAAAGGGCAAGATGTGGAATTGATTGCACTAAGAGCTCATCCAATAAATCTCTGCTTCTTTTTATCAGTACGTAAATTTATATTTCTGTACTTTATTTCGCTAGTTGAATGAGGGAAAAGGCTGTGCATTTAAGATTACATTGCCTGGTCAAAATGAGGTGAAATATAATGTATTGGAAGCTGCTGCACTGCTAGCCCCGCTGATCTCCGATCGCTGCAGTCTAGGGCTGTGGTTGTCGCCTGTGGAGCTCTCTGAGGGAGACCACAGAAACACTGCAGCTCTTTGAGTTGGTTCTGCTGCACTTTGGAGTTGTTCAATTGCATTTTTCTCACTAAAAGTGCCCCAAAACACTCATTAGCTTCAGGTTAGAATGTACCTAATGTCCCGCTGATCTCCCCAATTGGTGGAGGAGCGGAGCGTGAGCTCACGTAAGCAGCCAGGGCACCTTGCTCCGAACTAAATATTTAGCTCCAAACTAAATATTCATTTTCCAAAATTAATGTTAGATCCCAGCTAAATATTTATTTGGGGGATAATGATTTTGCAAACTAAATGTTTAGTTTCAAAATAAATATTTAGCTGGGATCTAAATATATATTTTGGAAAATAAATATTTATTTTGGAGCTAAATATTTAGTTTGTAAACAAAATATTTAGCTCCAAAATAAATATTTAGTTTCAAAATAAATATTTAGCTGGGATCTAAATATATATTTTGGAAAATAAATATTTATTTTGGAGCTAAATATTTAGTTTGTAAACAAAATATTTAGCTCCAAATTAAATATTTACTTAGTAAATTAAATATTTAGTTTACAAAAAAAATATTTAGGTCTAGGCTAAATATTTAGCTTGCTAACTAAATATTTAGTTAGGAACGCTAACATTTTATAAATGTATGAATAACATGGTGAAATTATGACTTTTAAAAAATGAAATACCTTTTTTTCTCTCTCTCATGATAGGCTAAATAACCCAAAATACTGCTGTTAAATTATGACTCTTTGACTTTAAAAATGACTCCTGAGCCTCCCTGGTAAGGTCTATTCAGGGGTTCTGGAGAGGAGGGTCCGTCGGATAGTCGAACCTCGGATACAGGAGGAGCAATGCGGTTTTCGTCCTGGCCGTGGAACACTGGACCAGCTCTATACCCTTGGGGGACTCCTGGAGGGTGCGTGGGAGTTCGCCCAACCAATCTACATGTGTTTTGTGGATTTGGAGAAGGCGTTCGACCGCGTCCCTCGGGGGGCCATGTGGGGGGTACTCTGGGAGTATGGGGTACCAGGCCCCTTGATACGGGCTGTTAGGTCCCTGTACGACCAGTGTCAGAGCTTGGTCCGCATTGCCGGCAGTAAGTCGGGCTCGTTTTCGGTGAGAGTTGGACTCCGCCAAGGCTGCCCTTTGTCACCGATTCTGTTCATAACTTTTATGGACAGGATTTCTAGGTGCAGCCAAGGTGGTGAGGGGATCCATTTTGGTGGCCTAAGGATCAGGTCTCTGCTTTTTGCAGATGATGTGGTCCTGTTGGCTTCGTCAGAACGTGATCTCCGGCTTTCGCTGGAGCAGTTCGCAGCCGGGTGTGAAGCAGCTGGGATGAGAATCAGCTCCTCTAAATCCGAGACCATGGTCTTGAGTCGGAAAAGGGTAGAATGCCTTCTCCAGGTCAGGGACGAGGTCCTGCCCCAAGTGGAGGAGTTTAAGTATCTCGGGGTCTTGTTCACGAGTGAGGGAAGGGTGGAGCGTGAGATCGATAGGCGGATTGGTGCTGCGTCTGCAGTGATGCGGGCGTTGTACCGGTCTGTCGTGGTGAAGAGAGAGCTGAGCCGAAAGGCGAAGCTCTCGATTTACCGGTCGATTTATGTTCCTACCCTCACCTATGGTCACGAGCTTTGGGTAGTGACCGAAAGAACGAGATCGCGGATACAAGCGGCCGAAATGAGTTTTCTTCGCAGGGTGGCTGGACTCTCCCTTAGAGATAGGGTGAGAAGCTCGGCCATCCGGGAGGGGCTCGGAGTAGACCCGCTGCTCCTCCACATCGAGAGGAGCCAGTTGAGGTGGCTCGGGCATCTGATTAGGATGCCTCCTGGACGCCTCCCTGGTGAGGTTTTCCGGGCACGTCCAACCGGGAGGAGACCCAAAGGAAGACCCAGGACACGCTGGAGAGATTATAGGCTCGTTTCCTTAATCAGAACTTCAGGGTAAATTCTGGGGTGGGGAAAAGACCGGGAGATTCAAATGTCCCAGTCCTCTCAGCTGTTCTGTCTCCATTAAAATTCAGCTCTTTCAGGACTTTGCACAGACGTCAGCATATCGCGACTGCTTCGGCAGTGAGTGATGTCACTGATCAGCGCCAGAAAGCGTCCACAGTAACAATAATAACATTAAAAGTATTTATTCTGTTGAAGTTTATCATAATTGAATCCATTCAGAGGACGAGAGCAGCTGCGTGATGTAAAATGTGGCGTTCAAAGACCAGAAGCTCAGTTTTTACAGAGCTCTGTGAGACAACAAAGCCCCGCGAATTAAAGCGATGTGGGGAAATTCCAAGGTGTTTTCCGGTGTGGAGTTTAACAGTGGGGGAATTCCTCAGTGTTTTCTGGTGAGGAGTTTAGTAACAGCTGTGGGGAAATTCCGCCTTGTGTTCCGGTGTCGGGAGTTTAATTTTAAACACGATCGCTTCTGCTTCACTAGCAACTCTTCTAATTTTATTACTGCCGGTTGTTTTGGAGAACGTAGACTGCTGATGTAATTTCCTACTGAGTTACAACCAATCAGCGTGAGTTAACCGAAGGTTCCGCTCAGCGACTCCATCGGGCCATTCCGAGTACCTACCCCTGATCAGGTACTCAGAAGGTTCCGGAAAACGGCCCAGAAAACGGCCGTTCGGCCGGCCCGGTCAAATGGAGACAAGCGCACGTCGGGAACTTCCGGTAAATTTACCCCGAAGTTCCGATAAAGGATTCACTTTTTCCTTAAGACACTTACATTTTCTGATCTGTGAAGTAAATAGGTTAAACATTAGTGATGGTAAACTCGATTATTTTTACTGAATCGAGTTTGAATGAGTCACTCACCAAAATGAATCAGGTTTTCGAGTCATTTGAGTCACTGAGTCAGTTGCCCAGAGTGCAAAAAAAATCTACATTTTCACTCAAACTTAATTTGCTCCTCTTTCTATGTAAATCCTACTGCTAAGATGAGTGATTGAAAAATTTATCGATTTTATACACTGAAATTCATTTTTTAAAATAGTGGTAAACGCCCATTTACAATTGTCAGATTCTGATTTGCCAAAATTTATAAATGAAGAACCTTAAAAGAAGTAGCACTTCCTCTTCAATTCAGTCCATGCTGAAGCTCAAAGCTCACGCTAAATTATCACCCTATGGGGAGTCAAGCCAGACTTTCTAGTGGATTAATTATAGCGGCATAAAGAACCACCTCTTTTGAATCAAGCAATTGTTATCTGCAACCTGCAACCAACCATCAGCCGTGAAACAGTCCACCTGCAGCCCGGGAGGTTATCTCGGACCAGCTGATGTGGGGTCAAAAGGACTACGGCCTGTGACATCCACAAGTAAAACTTCATACCAGCTGGATCGCTGAGAAGCCTCCATTCGGGTACCGTAGCTCTGCACTGGCGTTGGATGGGTTATTAATAACTCTATTAATTTGACAATTTGTTAAACCATAAACATTCAGCCAAATTTATTTTCTAAACCCAGACAACATTTTTTTCTAAGACACTCAGATTGTATTAACACCTAAGCTCATATTTCACCTTTGCTCATTCATTGTCTCAGTTATATTACTTTAAACTATCATTTATCATAATTTGTCTTGTATCACCATTAGTAGTAGAAATATAGTAATAAATAGATTTTTATAAACTATATTTTTGCCTCCTTGTCAAATTATTATAAAGTGTTGGTTCCCTGGCGTACCCAAATCTTCATCATCAATGGTAAATGGCCTGTATTTGTATAGCACCTTCTTACGGTTCTACAACCCCCCAAGGCGCTTCACAACACAATCAGTCATCCACCCATTCACTAGGGGTGTTCCAAAAAGGGTACTTCACGATTCGATTTCGATTATGGGAGCTTCGATGCTTCGATTCTTCGATTATAATGGTTGTTGGTTCGATTCGATTACTGGTGCCACGATTCTTCGATTATTGACATTTTTAATGTTTTTTTTCATACGAGATTGATTGTCTTCTTTGTCTGCATTTGTAAATAAATAACCTATCAATTAACTCAGTTCCTCTAAAACTACTCTCAGTAAGTAAATACATTTTTTTTTATTTAACTATTTTTCAAAGACAAAATCTTATTTTATGACTGTATGACTTGTGTAAATATTTGCACTTTGACCAACTTAACTTTGATCAGGGAAAGCTTTAAACATTTAAAACCTGCTAGGGAAACATTTTCTCTCTCCTTCCTTTACTTTATTTAACAAAAGAACATTATTAGAAAACAGTTCAATAACATGCAAAACAACATGTTATCACCTCAACTGTCTTACAGCTTTTGAGATATTGAATAACATTACATTTCTACTGGTGACAATGTAATGGTGGCATGTCTATAATGTACGGGTTGGCAATAATCCAGTTTAAATTACGTTCACAGATAGAAGTGTTTGTGAATTATATACTACAACGGCTTGCCATAGCCTGGAGCGGTGTGTTGCGCAATCTCGTAGCAACAACAACGTGAGTCCCGGTAGCTGCTGTGGCTCTGCTCCATAGCGCAGCAGACAGCTACGAATAAACAGGATGGTGGGACTTTTCTTCTGCTTGTAGAGTTTCGTCATTCATAGTTCCAAGATCATCGTGTTCTTTTGGAACCCACGGCGTGAGTCTGCTATCTGCTAGCTTAGTTAGCATTAGCCAATCTGCCCGTAGCTGCGCGTTTGATCCCAAACTTTGGACCGTTTCTGCCGGTTCCTCTATTTTCCTCCACAGCACCTAGATTACCACATTGTGCGCCAGTAAAAAGCATCTTCCTTACACAAAAACAAATAACTTACATTTGTTAAGGCTCCAGTTACGTGTATTTTTTTTAGTACCGGCTTTGCATCAAAGCTTCACGTTATTTATTTTTTTAAGCATCGACGTTCATTAATCGATTCTGAATCCTCACGTGAAGCTTTGCGATGAAATGCACCCACCCCTACCATTCACACACATTCACACGCTGGTGGGGATGAGCTACATCATAGCTACAGCTGACCTGGGGCGCACTGACAGAGGCAAGGCTGCCGAGCACTGGTGCCACCGGTCCCTCCGACCACCACCAGCAGGCAAGGCGGGTTAAGCGTCTTGCCCAAGGACACAACAACAGCGACAGACTGAGCGGGACATGACTTAACTCCTCTGCCACCATTGACCTAGATTATTATCAATCAAATATTAAAGGTTCAATGATAGTGATAATTCATATTTATATGGAATATCACCTCTTATTGAATACCTTTTATATTTTATTGATTTTATAGATTTTAGTGACACCTAAGCTCATATTTCACCTTTGCTCATTCATTGTCTCAGTTAAATTGCTTTAAACCATCATTTAACATAATTTATCTTGTATCATCATTAGTAGTAGAAGTATAGTTAGCGTTAGCATTATCCAATCTGATCATAGTTGAACTGCTGATCCTAAACTTTGGAGAGTTTCTGCCTTTTACAATGGTTTGTGTGTNAACCGGGCATAGTCGCTCACTCTGCCTTGACTTTAAAGAGAGAGGAGACCCATCCAATATGGCGGCAACGCTGGGCGTCTACAGCTTCCGGTTTCTCCTTCTGCAGAAGAAGAACCCGGAAGCTGTTAGCCGCGTTAGCTTGTTGTTTGCTAGCAGCGTTAGCTCGTGGTTCTGGTGTGTGAGGTGACTCTCTGAGGCTCTGCAGCAACAATGTCTTCAGCTCAGTCTCTGAGAGAGTTTATCACAGAGCGGCTAACTGCTGCTGCTGCAGAAATATTCTCCGAGTATGAAAAAACCATCGTCCGCTACGAGGAAGAGATCGATCGTCAGCGCAGACTGCTGGAGCTCAGCTGGAAACCACAGATCAACTTACACAGAATAGGTATGAAACAGCAGCGGGACTCATGTGGTTCTACTGAGGACACAATCTCAGGACGGTCTGCTTGGATCCGTTTGCTGTTCTGAAGCTTTTTGACACAACTGAGCTGAAATCAGTCGCTAAACTTTGTTCCTCTTTAGAGAAATAAATCAGTAACATTTCAGGGATTTTAGCAAGTTTTCAGACACATTTTCATTTTCAGGAACTTCACTAAATCAGTTTAAAAGAGACAAACTTTAAAGACTTAGTGAACGTTTCCAGCTGATGTTCTACAATCAGAGACTTGTTTAGAATAGTTTCTGTTAGTCTGGTCTGTTTGTGGACTTTACCAAGTAAAACTGTCAGCTGTTTCAAAGTGGAGACTGATTCCATGAAAACCTCCTCAGTCCTGTTTTCATCAGAGACTCTGATGATGCATCTGAGGAACGTCTGGATGTTTATGTGTCTATAAAACTCACCTGTAGTACCTGTGTCCATCCCTGAAGTCAGTAAGAGTGAAACCAATAAATCTGATAGATACTGCGTCCAGTTCTGCTGTGGGTTAGTCAGACACACACACCTGCTGTGGGTCAGTCGGACACACACACCAGCTGTGTGTCAGTCAGACACACACACCTGCTGTGGGTCAGTCAGACACACAACTGCTGTGGGTCAGTCAGACACACACACCTGCTGTGGGTCAGTCAGACACACACACCAGCTGTGGGTCAGTCAGACACACACACCTGCTGTGGGTCAGTCACACACACACCTGCTGTGGGTCAGTCAGACACACACACCTGCTGTGGGTCAGTCAGACACACACACCAGCTGTGTGTCAGTCAGACACACACACCTGCTGTGTGTCAGTCAGACACACACACCTGCTGTGTGTCAAACAGACACACACACCTGCTGTGGGTCAGTCAGACACACACCTGCTGTGGGTCAGTCAGACACACACACCAGCTGTGGGTCAGTCACACACACACACACCTGCTGTGGGTCAGTCACACACACACACCTGCTGTGGGTCAGTCAGACGCACACACCTGCTGTGGGTCAGTCAGACGCACACACCTGCTGTGTGTCAAACAGACACACACACCTGCTGTGGGTCAGTCAGACACACACCTGCTGTGGGCCAGTCAGACACGCACACCAGCTGTGGGTCAGTCAGACACACACACCTGCTGTGGGTCAGTCAGACACATGCACCTGCTGTTCTCATCTCTGATTGTAGAACTGTGTGTGGTTATTTGTCAGGTCAAGAGTTCATTATTGTCTAAAACATCTTCAGATGCATCAGGTGATTAAAGTGAAGTGTGCTTTCTTATTGTCACATGAATCAGCTTTTAGTTTGGTCTGTTTGTCTGTCCAGAACTCCCGCTGCATGATGTCAGGAAAGATGAGGAGGTTCTGACTGACCAGCAGCTCTGGAACCAGGCGAGGACCTCCAGTTTGGACCAGGAACAACCAGAACCTTTACAGGAGGGACCAGAACCTCCACAGATAAAAGTGGAGCAGGATGAGCCAGAACCTTTGCAGATTGTAGAACAAGAGGAGCTCTGCATCAGTCAGGATGGAGCTCAGTTTGTACTGAAGCTGGAGACAGTTTCCTCCCTTGTGACTCCTGCTGATGAGGAAAGAGACCACGATGAACCAGAACCAGACACACACCAACTCCTTTTGTCACCGTTTCCTGAGGCTGAGATCAGAGCTGCTGCTCCTCCAGGGTCAACAGGTGAGGGGGGTTCTATGATCATTTTCCTTACTGTGATGTCACAATAAGGGACTTTTTAAAACATGTTTTATTCATATAGGAAGCCTGAGTCTCCTCCCCTTTCGATCGGCTCATGGGTCCCTGAACGGGGCTATAAGAGCTGTTTTCTAATCCGCTTTGCCTCACGCCCTGAATCACACACATGTTGTACTTCAGTTTAAATGAAAAGCAATGATGTGAGTTTCGACTATGTCTGTCATGTAGTTTGAGATTTATCAGCTTGTTCATAATTAAAACAACTACAAATCAGACGTCGCATAAATGACGTCACCACAGCATCTCTTCTCAGCAGTTGGAGTCGTCTACGTGTTTTCACATGTAGCGTTGGACAGGCCTTAAGGTCAGAGGTGTGACATGGAAGTGTCCAGTCTTCCGCCCAGAACGTTGTGCACTTCACCATACCTCAACAGTCTCCTGTTCCTGGCCCTGCTACTGAGAAGTAGCCAAAACAATCCAGTCTCCTGACTGCATGTTTACATGCAGCTGCAACCCAAGGTCTCACGGAGACTTGACTCTTTTCCCTTTTAGTAAAAGAATCTTAATTTGCCTCAGAACATGATTTCTTCCACCTTACTGGTTAATTACAGTCTTATTCGGTCCTATCTATTCACTCTACAAGAAATGTCATATCTAAAGGGATTTAATAATGTCTTTACTGCTTTACAGCAATGAATGAGGCAACATAAGTGTTATTCTTATAATGCTTTCTTTCAGATCTTAAATACACCAAATGAGGCTACTTGACGAGTTTAATAATGGTTTATTATCAGTATATTCACATATCAAGTACTATATTAATAAATGAATGTTTAGTAGTGATGTGCGACTCATGAACGAATCGTTCAATACTCGAGAATCACTTTACTGACTCATGAATCACGAGTCACAATCCCAGCTGACTCATTTACTGACTCGTCCCTGTTACTGTTAGCAAACTAATTTCATTAGTAGAGATATATCTAGCTTATCATTAAAATTGTGGGAAAAAATAACAGCCAGTTTCTTAATAAAAGCATTTCCTTACCTGCTCTGGCCTGGAAGCTCATTAGTTCCCAGTAGCATCGCTCTGCTAACAGCACATTTGATTCACTCACGACTCACCCCCTCCCTTCCTGAAAGCTAGCTTAAAATGCCCAGTGCTAAATCGTAGCATGAACGAATCATTCAGTTCCTCCATAGCGGGCCTCATGCAGAGGACAAACGAATCACTCCCTCCCTCCCTCGCGGGTTTCAGCTCAAACGAGTCACTCATTGGAGTGGAGGCTCGCAGTACCGCTAACCTGGCTCAGCTAGTGACTCATGACTCATGCAGCTCGCGGTATGGATCACTCACTACTCCCAACCGGGTTTCAGCTCATAGGAGTCCCCCAGTGGAAGCTCGTGGTACTACAAGCTCACTCACCTCTCCCTCCTGGCTCTCAGCTGCAGAAACTCAGGCTGTTACAGGGGAAGAGTCGCTCCTTCACCTGAGTTTAACTTTGATAGTGTGACGGACGCCATATTCAGTCTACACCTTTTTTTTGCAAAGATAATAAGCAGACTAAAGGAAAAATATAATATTTCAGTTCCACCAACGTCGTCAAACNTGCAATTTGATGTTTGGAGCTTCAGATCTGGAGAACGGCAGATTCAGATGATTTTCTCTAAACAAAAATCTGCTACGACCACATTTTTTTGAGTACACTCATCAATTACTCAAAAACAGTAGTTTTACTCGTCCGCTTCGATGGGATGTCTTCGTTTTAGCTGTATCTGTCACGGTTCTTGAGTTACAAGCGTCAGAAGGAGGATTCAGCCACATTTTCCTCCCATAAAAAACAGGCATTTTCTGCTCTGTTCTAAGTCAGACAGCTGAAATTGTCTCCTCATATCTCCTACACAATTGAACGTAGCCACACAAAAATTCACACAGAGCACCATCGAAGCCTTCTGATGCTGACGCTTTTGGAATTTTTCTAATCGGTGCAATACTTTTCGAATGGTGATGAGAGGTTGGAGGCCTTTGAAGGTGCAGATCACCTGCAGTCTCCCGTGACTTTCTCTAAACGAAAATCTGCCACGACCACATCTTTTAGAGTTTATTCATCATTTTTCCAAAAACAGTAGATTTGTTTGTCAGGTTCGATGGGATGTCTTTGGTTTAGCTGTATCTGTCACGGTTTGGGCGCTACGAGCCTCAGAAGGAGGAGTGAGCCAGATTTTCTCCCACTGATCAGCTGCTGTCTCCGATGCCTTTCTCTAAAGAAAAATCTGCTACAACCACATCTTTTAGAGTTCATGCGTGATTGTTTTTAAAAACAGAAGGTTTTTTTGTCAGCTTCGATAGGATGTCTTTGTTTTAGCTGTAGCTGTCACGGTTCTTGAGTTACAAGCATCTGAAAGAGGATTCAGCCACATTTTCCTCCCATAAAAAACAGGCATTTTCTGCTCCAGACAGTANAGCTGCAACCCAAGGTCTCACGGAGACTTGACTCTTTTCCCTTTTAGTAAAAGAATCTTAATTTGCCTCAGAACATGATTTCTTCCACCTTACTGGTTAATTACAGTCTTATTCGGTCCTATCTATTCACTCTACAAGAAATGTCATATCTAAAGGGATTTAATAATGTCTTTACTGCTTTACAGCAATGAATGAGGCAACATAAGTGTTATTCTTATAATGCTTTCTTTCAGATCTTAAATACACCAAATGAGGCTACTTGACGAGTTTAATAATGGTTTATTATCAGTATATTCACATATCAAGTACTATATTAATAAATGAATGTTTAGTAGTGATGTGCGACTCATGAACGAATCGTTCAATACTCGAGAATCACTTTACTGACTCATGAATCACGAGTCACAATCCCAGCTGACTCATTTACTGACTCGTCCCTGTTACTGTTAGCAAACTAATTTCATTAGTAGAGATATATCTAGCTTATCATTAAAATTGTGGGAAAAAATAACAGCCAGTTTCTTAATAAAAGCATTTCCTTACCTGCTCTGGCCTGGAAGCTCATTAGTTCCCAGTAGCATCGCTCTGCTAACAGCACATTTGATTCACTCACGACTCACCCCCTCCCTTCCTGAAAGCTAGCTTAAAATGCCCAGTGCTAAATCGTAGCATGAACGAATCATTCAGTTCCTCCATAGCGGGCCTCATGCAGAGGACAAACGAATCACTCCCTCCCTCCCTCGCGGGTTTCAGCTCAAACGAGTCACTCATTGGAGTGGAGGCTCGCAGTACCGCTAACCTGGCTCAGCTAGTGACTCATGACTCATGCAGCTCGCGGTATGGATCACTCACTACTCCCAACCGGGTTTCAGCTCATAGGAGTCCCCCAGTGGAAGCTCGTGGTACTACAAGCTCACTCACCTCTCCCTCCTGGCTCTCAGCTGCAGAAACTCAGGCTGTTACAGGGGAAGAGTCGCTCCTTCACCTGAGTTTAACTTTGATAGTGTGACGGACGCCATATTCAGTCTACACCTTTTTTTTGCAAAGATAATAAGCAGACTAAAGGAAAAATATAATATTTCAGTTCCACCAACGTCGTCAAACTTCACTTTTTCCTTAAGACACTTACATTTTCTGATCTGTGAAGTAAATAGGTTAAACATTAGTGATGGTAAACTCGATTATTTTTACTGAATCGAGTTTGAATGAGTCACTCACCAAAATGAATCAGGTTTTCGAGTCATTTGAGTCACTGAGTCAGTTGCCCAGAGTGCAAAAAAAATCTACATTTTCACTCAAACTTAATTTGCTCCTCTTTCTATGTAAATCCTACTGCTAAGATGAGTGATTGAAAAATTTATCGATTTTATACACTGAAATTCATTTTTTAAAATAGTGGTAAACGCCCATTTACAATTGTCAGATTCTGATTTGCCAAAATTTATAAATGAAGAACCTTAAAAGAAGTAGCACTTCCTCTTCAATTCAGTCCATGCTGAAGCTCAAAGCTCACGCTAAATTATCACCCTATGGGGAGTCAAGCCAGACTTTCTAGTGGATTAATTATAGCGGCATAAAGAACCACCTCTTTTGAATCAAGCAATTGTTATCTGCAACCTGCAACCAACCATCAGCCGTGAAACAGTCCACCTGCAGCCCGGGAGGTTATCTCGGACCAGCTGATGTGGGGTCAAAAGGACTACGGCCTGTGACATCCACAAGTAAAACTTCATACCAGCTGGATCGCTGAGAAGCCTCCATTCGGGTACCGTAGCTCTGCACTGGCGTTGGATGGGTTATTAATAACTCTATTAATTTGACAATTTGTTAAACCATAAACATTCAGCCAAATTTATTTTCTAAACCCAGACAACATTTTTTTCTAAGACACTCAGATTGTATTAACACCTAAGCTCATATTTCACCTTTGCTCATTCATTGTCTCAGTTATATTACTTTAAACTATCATTTATCATAATTTGTCTTGTATCACCATTAGTAGTAGAAATATAGTAATAAATAGATTTTTATAAACTATATTTTTGCCTCCTTGTCAAATTATTATAAAGTGTTGGTTCCCTGGCGTACCCAAATCTTCATCATCAATGGTAAATGGCCTGTATTTGTATAGCACCTTCTTACGGTTCTACAACCCCCCAAGGCGCTTCACAACACAATCAGTCATCCACCCATTCACTAGGGGTGTTCCAAAAAGGGTACTTCACGATTCGATTTCGATTATGGGAGCTTCGATGCTTCGATTCTTCGATTATAATGGTTGTTGGTTCGATTCGATTACTGGTGCCACGATTCTTCGATTATTGACATTTTTAATGTTTTTTTTCATACGAGATTGATTGTCTTCTTTGTCTGCATTTGTAAATAAATAACCTATCAATTAACTCAGTTCCTCTAAAACTACTCTCAGTAAGTAAATACATTTTTTTTTATTTAACTATTTTTCAAAGACAAAATCTTATTTTATGACTGTATGACTTGTGTAAATATTTGCACTTTGACCAACTTAACTTTGATCAGGGAAAGCTTTAAACATTTAAAACCTGCTAGGGAAACATTTTCTCTCTCCTTCCTTTACTTTATTTAACAAAAGAACATTATTAGAAAACAGTTCAATAACATGCAAAACAACATGTTATCACCTCAACTGTCTTACAGCTTTTGAGATATTGAATAACATTACATTTCTACTGGTGACAATGTAATGGTGGCATGTCTATAATGTACGGGTTGGCAATAATCCAGTTTAAATTACGTTCACAGATAGAAGTGTTTGTGAATTATATACTACAACGGCTTGCCATAGCCTGGAGCGGTGTGTTGCGCAATCTCGTAGCAACAACAACGTGAGTCCCGGTAGCTGCTGTGGCTCTGCTCCATAGCGCAGCAGACAGCTACGAATAAACAGGATGGTGGGACTTTTCTTCTGCTTGTAGAGTTTCGTCATTCATAGTTCCAAGATCATCGTGTTCTTTTGGAACCCACGGCGTGAGTCTGCTATCTGCTAGCTTAGTTAGCATTAGCCAATCTGCCCGTAGCTGCGCGTTTGATCCCAAACTTTGGACCGTTTCTGCCGGTTCCTCTATTTTCCTCCACAGCACCTAGATTACCACATTGTGCGCCAGTAAAAAGCATCTTCCTTACACAAAAACAAATAACTTACATTTGTTAAGGCTCCAGTTACGTGTATTTTTTTTAGTACCGGCTTTGCATCAAAGCTTCACGTTATTTATTTTTTTAAGCATCGACGTTCATTAATCGATTCTGAATCCTCACGTGAAGCTTTGCGATGAAATGCACCCACCCCTACCATTCACACACATTCACACGCTGGTGGGGATGAGCTACATCATAGCTACAGCTGACCTGGGGCGCACTGACAGAGGCAAGGCTGCCGAGCACTGGTGCCACCGGTCCCTCCGACCACCACCAGCAGGCAAGGCGGGTTAAGCGTCTTGCCCAAGGACACAACAACAGCGACAGACTGAGCGGGACATGACTTAACTCCTCTGCCACCATTGACCTAGATTATTATCAATCAAATATTAAAGGTTCAATGATAGTGATAATTCATATTTATATGGAATATCACCTCTTATTGAATACCTTTTATATTTTATTGATTTTATAGATTTTAGTGACACCTAAGCTCATATTTCACCTTTGCTCATTCATTGTCTCAGTTAAATTGCTTTAAACCATCATTTAACATAATTTATCTTGTATCATCATTAGTAGTAGAAGTATAGTTAGCGTTAGCATTATCCAATCTGATCATAGTTGAACTGCTGATCCTAAACTTTGGAGAGTTTCTGCCTTTTACAATGGTTTGTGTGTCTGCCGGTTTCTCCACAGCACCTAGATTACCACATAGTGCGCTGGTAAAATGTGTTCAGGCTGTGGTGCGCTCATTTAACGATGCTTCCAATCAGTAAAAAAATTATTCAATTAATTTAATGAATCGAACCATTTGAAGATTCGTTTCAGCCCTTGTTGTGTGTTAAAAATGCCTTAACTAAAGTTAGTCAAACAAATCAATTAACTAACCAAGTATTAAATGTTCAAAACTGGAATATAAAAAATTTAGGTTGAATAAATTTTTTGTGCATTTATTACACAGATTTTATTCATGAACATAAATATACATTTACGTTCTGCCCGGGAATGTACCTGTCTTTAAATGGGCTTTACTGAGGAAGTATATCAGCCAATGCCAATATATAAAAAATGGTAAAATATCAGCCTACCCCTAATTAGAAACATGAAAAATATCATGCTAGGGTACATTTATAATTTGTGATGAATCGTGAGTTAACTATGAAACTCATGCGACTGATCATGATTCAAATGTTTTGTTGATTGTTGGCCCTAGCTTTCATATTACTCATAGTTGACTTTTGTCTCTTATCCTGTCCAGAACTTCCACTGCATCATGTCTGGAAAAAGGAGGAGGCTCTGACTGACCAGCAGCTCTCTAACCAGGAGACCACCTCCAGTTTGGACCAGAAGGAACCAGAACCTCCACTGATCAAAGAGGAACAGCAGGAACTCTGTATCCATCAGCATGAAGGGCCGTTCATTCTGAAGCAGGAAAATGTTACCTTCATGGTGACTTCTCCTTCAGAGGAAGCAGACAGCTGTGAACCAGAACCAAACAGGAACCAACCCTTGTGTCAGAGTTCTACTGAAGCTGAGAACCAAGATCAGGATGGAGACAAGAGGGCTCACAGAGATGAGAAACCACTTTTGTGTAAAATCTGTAGGAAATCTTTTAGATACAAGTGTCATTTAACTCATCACATGAGAATTCACACAGGTGAGAAACCATTTAAATGTGAAACTTGTGGTAAATGTTTTACTGTCAACAGTTCCTTGACTCAACACATGAGAATTCATACAGGTCAGAAGCCATTTAAATGCAAAACTTGTGGTAAATGTTTTACTTTGAGTAGTAACTTGACTAAACACATGAGAACTCACACAGGTCAGAAGCCATTTAGATGCAAAACTTGTGGTAAATGTTTCTCTAGGAGTAGTCACATGAATGAACATGCGAGAATTCACACAGGTGAGAAACCATTTAGATGTGAATCTTGTGGTAAATATTTTACTTTCAGTAGTAACTTGACTAAACACATGCTAATTCACACAGGTGAGAAACCATTTAGATGTGAAACTTGTGGTAAATGTTTTACTGTCAACAGTTCCTTGACTCAACACATGAGAATTCATACAGGTCAGAAGCCATTTAAATGCAAAACTTGTGGTAAATGTTTTACTTTGAGTAGTAACTTGACTAAACACATGAGAACTCACACAGGTCAGAAGCCATTTAGATGCAAAACTTGTGGTAAATGTTTCTCTAGGAGTAGTCACATGAATGAACATGCGAGAATTCACACAGGTGAGAAACCATTTAGATGTGAATCTTGTGGTAAATATTTTACTTTCAGTAGTAACTTGACTAAACACATGCTAATTCACACAGGTGAGAAACCATTTAGATGTGAAACTTGTGGTAAATGTTTTACTGTCAACAGTTCCTTGACTCAACACATGAGAATTCATACAGGTCAGAAGCCATTTAAATGCAAAACTTGTGGTAAATGTTTTACTTTGAGTAGTAACTTGACTAAACACATGATAACTCACACAGGTCAGAAGCCATTTGGATGCAAAACTTGTGGTAAATTTTTCTCTAGGAGTAGTCACATGAATGAACACGCGAGAATTCACACAGGTGAGAAACCATTTAGATGTGAATCTTGTGGTAAATATTTTACTTTCAGTAGTAACTTGACTAAACACATGCTAATTCACACAGGTGAGAAACCATTTAGATGTGAAACTTGTGGTAAATGTTTTACTGTCAACAGTTCCTTGACTGAACACATAAGAATTCATACAGGTCAAAAGCCATTTAAATGCAAAACTTGTGGTAAATGTTTTACTTTGAGTTGTAACTTGACTAAACACATGAGAACTCACACAGGTCAGAAGCCATTTAGATGCAAAACTTGTGGTAAATGTTTCTCTAGAAGCAGTCGCATGAATGAACACATGATAACTCACACAGGTGAGAAGCCATTTAGATGTAAAACCTGTGATAAAAGTTTCTCTGTAAGAAGAAGCTTGGCTAGTCACATGAAAACTCATCACAGGTGAGAATTCTTTGCTATGTTTGAGCTGTAGAGAGAGATTCAGCTAAACATTTTCTTTAACTTCTCATTTGAAAATTCACACTTGAGATTTTTCCTCACAAAAGCAACGTGACTCAAAACATGAGAACTGATACAGGTAAGAAAAAATTAAAGTTTGACAACTTTTAATCCTTGATGCGGTAAAAGTAGACTAGCCTAGCTTGACACAGATACAATAAAAGTTTGTGTTTTGGTCTTTTGTCTACAACTGTAGAGTCCCTGTTTTTCTTTTAGACAATAACCGCAAAGCAGTTTTTGTAATCTAACAAAACCAATTAAAATACCCAAAATGCAGTAGAAATCAGAACACAAAGTTTGTTACCGCCTGTCCAAGTGTCTTGAAGTAGTTGTATTTCCTTAGCTATTTTAAAAAGAAACTAGATCAATTGCATTTCTTGCAGAAATGCGTTTGAATGCTGCGTCGCTGGAATCGAGAGCCGAAGCTGCCGAATAACTGAACTGAAGCTGAAACTGAGCTCAATTGTCAAAATTAGCTGAACGTAGTTGAAGAATTAGGATAAAAAATAACTAACATTTTAAAAAGCACAAACAGTAGATGAAGAATGAAGAAAAACATGTTAAACAGCAGAAAACGAAAATTTCTGAACACAGTTTAAAAAACTCCACAGCTGAAAAGTTTTAAATGGGGTGTGTTTGAGAAGGAATAGATTAATAGTTTAATTTTCACAATGAGCTGAACTTTGAATTTAGCAGCGTCTGCTTGATTCTGAAACTGATAGCTGAACATGCCTTGGAACTGGAGTGAAGTAGAAAATTAGTTCAACTGTCAATGTTAGCAGAATGAAATTAAAATTAAACTGTTAAAAAGAGCAGAAATTGAACTTTGAAGTTTCAAAATTCTCTCGACCAATCAGAGAGCAGGAATGGTGGACGGCTGGCTTCCTCAGACCAAGCCGAACGTTTTGGTGTATAACATGCCTGGGTGCGTAATTCTGTTAACC
>SSNS01000978.1:24423-47622 GCA_006937985.1 Aphyosemion australe
ACCAAAAACTGTCTTACAGCCACAATACTTTGAGTAGACTGATAAATTATAGCTCAAAATGTAGGTATATCTGTCAGCTAGCATTCAGTGCAAGTCTCCATTTCATGAGATTTACTGTTCACCCAGGACAAATCCTGAAGCGGCACAAAGTCACTTCTGAGCTCCTATCTTTCCCAGTCATTTTGTGGTGACGTTTCCTGAAAGATCCCAAACTGTACCTAAAACTTAAACTGTGATTTTAGAAAAACTGTAAAAGATAACAAGACACAGAGTCATCGGCAAATAGTTGAAAGTCTTGTGACTTGTTTAAACTTTAAATGAAGTTTCTAGGTTAAAGTATGCTGAAGTAGTTAACTCTGAAAGAGATGAATGGTTTGGCCAAAAGTTTTGAGAATTTTAAGGGCTTCCCATTCATTCCTATGGGAAAAATATAATAGAAAAAGCTGAATATTTCAGAAACGGTTGAAAATATCAATACCAAAAGTCATTCCCGGAATGACCTGAATGAGCTGAACGGTTTGATACCAAACTTGTTGAAATAGCTGAAAAATTGTTGAAGAAGAAGCGGTCCAAAAAAGTGTACGGAATACGGAAGAATAAGAAGAAGAAGAAGAAGAAGAAGAAGAAGAATAATAAAGAGAAACAGGAAAACAATAGTTTGAATGCTTGCAGCATTCAAACTAATAATAAAGAGAAACAGGAAAACAATAGTTTGAATGCTTGCAGCATTCAAACTAATTAAAGTTTCAAGTTGATGCATTTTTTTTGAGAACAGTGATTTTGTTGATCATTTGAATTGTTTTGATAATATAAAGATCCTGTTGATGCTAAGCATAGTGTGTGTGTGTGTGTGTGTGTGTGTGTGTGTGTGTGTGTGTGTGTGTGTGTGTTCGTGTTCGTTCTTGTACTTACTACATACTGAAGACCAAAATAAGTTTGTAACCAACAGAGTGAGGTTTCTGGTGAGAGTTGGACTCCACCAAGGCTGCCCTTTGTCACAGATTCTGTTCATAACTTTTATGGACAGGATTTCTAGGTGCAGCCAAGGTGGTGAGGGGATCCGTTTTGGTGGCCTAAGGATCAGGTCTCTGGTTTTTGCAGATGATGTGGTCCTGTTGGCTTCATCGGAACGTGATCTCCAGCTTTTACTGGAGCAGTTCGCAGCTGAGTGTGAAGCAGCTGGGATGAGAATCAGCTCCTCTAAATTCGAGACCATGGACTTGAGTCGGAAAAGGGTAGAATGCCTTCTCCAGGTCAGGGACGAGGTCCTGCCCCAAGCGGAGGAGTTCAAGTATCTCGGGGTCTTGTTCACGAGTGAGGGAAAGCTGGAGCGTGAGATCGATAGGCGGATTGGTGCTGCGTCTGCAGTGATTGGGGCATTGTACCGGTCTGTCATGGTGAAGAGAGAGCTGAGCCAAATGGTGAAGCTCTCGATTTACCGGTCGATCTACGTTTCTACTAGGGCTGGGCAATATGGCCTCAAATCTATATTGCGATATAATCTGAAGCATGTGCGATAACTATAATAATAATAATACATCAAACTTATATAGCGCTTTTTAGGACACTCAAAGACGCTTTACAAAAGAGAACATGAACAAGTAAAACATTAACAGCATACTACAAAAGGAGGATGGTTAGGGGAAGGCCAGTTTAAACAGATGGGTTTTGAGTAGTGATTTAAAAGTGGAGAGTGAGTCAGAGTTCCTGATATTTTGGGGGAGGGAATTCCAAAGGGTCGGAGCAGCGGCAACAAAGGCTTGGTCCCCCACGGTGCGGTGCTTTGTTCTGTACGTAGAGAGAAGATTGGAGTCAGCAGAACGGAGGTGACGAGTAGGAGAGTAAGGGTGAAGAAGGTTGGTTAGATAAGAGGGGGCAAGGTTATGAAGAGATTTATAATGAGATTTAACGATACATATTGCGATATATTTTTTCCTCTGTTTATATGTCAAAATGACATGCTTTTAAAAATCCTCATATGGCAAATATATTACAGCAGAATAAAGATGTCCAAAATCTCTTGTGTAGAATGCTCCTCGTCCTCCGTCTACTCCATGCTTGCAGTCACTGCCATTCTGTTGGCCCAGTGTCGGCGCGGGTGCACATCTTAGTGATATGTTATTGTGATATCGCGATAGAGCCAAAAACTCTATCATTATCCAATTTTATATCGTGTCTACCTTATATCGTTTATATTGCCCACCCCTAGTTTCTACCCTCACCTATGGTCACGAGCTTTGGGTAGTGACCGAAAGAACGAGATCGCAGATACAAGCGGCCGAAATGAATTTTCTCCGCAGGGTGTCTGGACTCTCCCTTAGAGATAGGGTGAGAAGCTCGGTCATCCGGAAGGGGCTCGGAGTAGACCCGCTGCTCCTCCACATCGAGAGGAGCCAGTTGAGGTGGCTCGGGCATCTGGTTAGGACGCCTCCCTGGTGAGGTTTTCCAACCAGGAGGAGAACCAAAGGAAGACCCACGACACGCTGGAGGGATTATGTCTCTCGGCTGACCAGGGAACGCCTTGGGATTCCCCCGGAGGAGCTGGCCCAAGTGGCTGGGGAGAGGGAAGTCTGGGCCTCTCTCCTTAAGATGCTGCCCCCGCGACCCAACTCCGGATAAGCGGAAGAACATGGATGAATGGAATGGATGGATGAAGTGAGGACATTTTTGAGGTCCTCAATTTTTTTAAAAGCTTACCAGTTGGGTTTAAATTAGGCTAAATCAGAGTTTATTGTATTTAGATCTGGCTCAGGAAATAGTTGCCTGGCTCTAGTGGATCTATCCAAGCTTTCATTTGTGGAGAAGGGGGTGGTGACCAGCTTGGGAGTGAAGATTGATGCGGCCCTTTCATTTGATAAGCATACAAACACAACTGTTCAGAGTAGTGCTGTGTTGAAAAAATCGATTCTCCAATTCTGAATAAATTCTCATAAAAATTCATAAAGATCGATTCGTATGTCCAAAGATTGATTTAACCCTTTAACAGTGTCTGGCTCTTGTACAGCTAAAATAGAAAACAAGTCCAGAGGGGCATTTTGAAGCTTGGGTGTTAGTTTCCCCCGGCGAACTTTAACCCACCCACGTCACGTGATTGAATTCACGCATGCGTGCTAAATATTAAAGATATTAAAACAACATGGCATCGGACACTAGCTGTAACATTAGCCTAGTTCTGGTTTTGAAAACACCTGCATCTCTTAAAGCTGAGGCAGCATTTTGATTTCAGAATGGAAATAAGGTCAGCTTGATAAAAGCAAAGTGGCATGCCAAATGGAGGTGAAATATTGTGGAAATACGACCAATCTCAAGAACTACATGTTGCGACATGACCACGATCTCACGTCCACGCCGTTCACTGGGCCGCAACAGATAAAACTCAAGGAAACACTACAATTACCAGCTAATTCTGCATGTTCTCACAAAGTAACTGTGGCAAGCTTGAGTCAGCAGAGGGTGGGCATTACAGCAGATACCTGGACATCTGTGGCTATGGAATCGTACATGAGTTTGACAACGCACTATATTGACGAGGAGTGGAACCTCATTTGGGGCCTCATTTATCAAACGTTCGTAGAAACGTTCCTATATTCCCTCCTATGGAATTTAGAATGTGTGTACGAACAGTCAATGTCCTGATTTATACAGAAACGCCCTCAATTAACCATATTTGGTCACACTGCATCTTCAGATCAGGAGGGGATTCCCTGGGTTCTTCCCGGACAAAAAAAAAAGAAAAACTTTATCGACAGCGAGATCGAAACACCGGACACTTGACAACGCGTGAATGATCAGGGAGCAGAGGACGTTCTGGAGGTTGTTTTATTTGTAAAATAGAATCTGGACTGGAATCGGATCAGTGCGCTGCGCTCACGGAAGAGCCGTTCCCTCCGGAGTGCACTCTGCTCTAAATCCTCCAATAATAATAATAATAAGAAACAATCTTTTATATAGCGCATCTCACAAAAAATCACATTGCACTTCACAAGGACAAAATTAATTAAATTAAATTAAAACATAATAAATAAATGCAAAATGATTTAAAACATCATAAAATGGGAAGAGTAAACATTGTGATTACAAAATAACACAAAATCAGTTCCACAATGTCAGATTCCCGTCAGTCACGGGTGTTTTAGCACCAATAATGTGACACAGCTGTTTTTGCACCAAAATAATTATTTATTGGGTAAAATAATTAGTGGATGAGGAACACGCGTGGATCACTGAGACCTTCAGAATTGCTGTTCCCTTGTTCTGCCACTAGATGCTGTTCCTACGCATGATCAGAGCTGTTCTTATATTTAGGAACGTTTTCACACACAAGTACAAATTGGTAAATACCACACAATGCGTAAAATCGTTCCCACGCACGAAATACGCACAGATCTGTACGTAAGTACGGTTGATAAATGAGACCCCTGGTATGTACGACACAAAGCAATAGTATGAACATTCTGAGAGGTTTGGTCCTTAAAACCATTTTAAATGGCTAATATTTCATTCATTTGTTGTTGTTGAATGTCAGTAGTATTAATATACTGCACAACTATATAGTCACGTAATTAAGGTAACGCAATAAAAAGAGAAGTTTTAAAATCACTGACCCAAATCAATATTGAATCGTGATAATCGATTCTAAATCTTGAAAATTGGAATCGAATCGATTCTTGAAATTTGAATCAAAACCCAGCACTAGTTCAGACATGCTTCTTCCACTTGCACCACTTGTCCAGGATTAAGTCAATGTTCTCAAGGAAGCAGCTTGAGACTAATCCATGCTTTTATCACATCAAGGCTTGACTATTGTAATTCTGTTCTGACAGGGGCACGTAAGGCATCCATAAACAGATTGCAGATGATGCAAAACGCAGCGGCTAGGTTTCTGACTGGTACAAGGGGGAGGGATCACGTCACCCAAGAGCTGGGGGACACTGGTCACGTTCTAATGTGATCAGCAGACCAGTGTCTGCCGTCTCCCCTGAGACACAACCTGGAAACGTGAGGTGTTTGAGCCTTCTTGGTGGTTGGACCCCGGCTGTGGAATGCTCTTCCTTTGGTTGTCCCAACAGTGCCATCATTTGTAGTTTATAAATCTAGGCTGAAGACACATTCCTATTCTTTAGCTTTTAGTTCGGCAGGTTTGTCTCTTAGTGGTATTTGTAGGTGTATTACGGTCATTCTTGATTTTATGTTTTGTTGTATTTGTGTTTTTATCTGTTGTGTTATGCAACGAACCCTAATATGACTGAATCAGTTTAACTCTTTACAGAAACCCTCACCACTAACACTAAACATTATTCCTAATGTGTTTGTGTAAAAGAAAGGGACTTAAATACAAATTCAGCACAGAAGAAGAACTTCTAGTGAACGTCTGGTGAAGGTTCGAGGTCACGCACCCATCTTTTGATGGGGGATATTCACACTCCTCTCCCTTTGGAAAGTCTCCGCTGGGATAGAGCTCACAAATAGATACTGAGGGAGGGTCAGTCTGTCCCTTCACTGTGGCCCAAATAGAGAAAAGGCAAAAGCAGAGGAAAGAACCATCAGAGAGAGAAAATGTTATCCATGTTCTGTTTGAAATGTTGATTTATTTATGCAGAACTGTTTCTGAAGCAAATCATATGAAGTTACAGGTTTTAAAACACTTCCAATCCCATTAATTCTAGAGCACACTTATAGACAGCCGAGGCCGACCAAAGTGCTGTACAGTAAAAATAACAAGCATACAGAGTAAAACCAAACATGCAACACAGGAAGTGATAAGAGTAGTCAAATGACCACTACCAAAACAATAATAAAAAGTAAAAATGTAATAAAAGGTAAACTAGGCCGAATTAAAAGCCAGCGAATAGAAATAAGCCTTCAAGTGTGACTTAAAATCAGGGAGTGAGGGGGCCATTCTCACTGCCAAAGGGAGTTGGTTCCAGAGACGAGGCGCACAGATTGAGAACGCACGTGCTCCTCGAGTCCTCACCCGAACACTTGGGACCTGTATCAGGCGGTGGTCTGCTGACCGAAGGGTTCGACCAGGAATGTAGGGCTGAACTAGCTGAGTCAAGGACAATGACACATAAAGATAAAGTGATTTAAAGACAAGAAGTAAAATTTTGAACTGGATGCGGTAGCGCACCGGGAGCCAGTGCAACTGGGCCAGAACAGGAGTAATGTGCTCCCTCCTTCTGGTGTCCGTCAAAAGGCGGGCCGCCGCATTCTGCACCAACTGTAGGCGCGCAACCGAGGAAGATGTGGATCCATAAAAAAAGGAATTCGCATAATCCAAGCGCGAAATTACCAATGCATGGATCACTGTGTGCAAGTTGCGTCTAGTCAGGATGGACTTCATCTTAGATAGCCGGCGAAGCTGAAAAAAGCATGATCTAACCACCTGACTAATGTGAGAGTCCATCCGCAGCTCCGGGTCCAACACTACTCCCAGGTTAGTGATGGTTGGCTTCACTAAACTGGAGAAACAGGGTGGCAGGACAGGGCTAACTGCAGTAGGAGAGGGAGGAACAAATAAAAGAGCCTCCAACTTAGACAAGTGTAAAAAGTTGTTACAAAGCCAGCCCTTCACTTCATTCAGGCAATCCACAGCCAGTTGCACTGAGTCTAGTGATTTTAAAGAAATATAAAAATGGCAGTCATCAGCATACAAATGATACATCACACCATGTCGCCTAAAATAGCTGCCAAAGGAAGAATATAAAGATTAAAAAGCAAAGGTCCTAAAATCGAGCCTTGGGGAACACCGCAGGGCAGAGAGGAGACTTCATAGGCAAAATCCCCCAGCCTCACACAAAAACTTCTGTTTCTAAGATAGGATTTGAACCAGTTGAGGGCAATTCCCTGGATACCCACTACCTGGTTCAGTCGAGACAGACGTATGACATGGTCTACAGTGTCAAACGCAGCTGAGACCGTTTCCTAGGGCCCTGCTTCAAGACCAGCACCATCATTGCTGCAGATGAAGAGGAAGATGTTATAAGACGATACCTTCTTCTGCGTCCTCCGCCCGCTCTCTCTCTTCCAGTGTTTGCTCCTCCAGCTGTTTTGTCACATCACCAACACTTGTGGTTTCTATTTCATGCCCATCAGCTTTGTTCGTCCCTGCTGCAAAGTCACAACGCTGTGCATGCATGTGCAGGTAAATGTGCACAGAAAAACACATGTTAGGGGAGACGGTCATTTGAAGGAGGTAAATGCACCAATCGCTGAACTTGGCCTGCACACCTGCCTGTCTCCTGGTAGCGCCTCCATGCTCTGGACACTACGCTGACAGACACAGCAAACCTTCTTGCCACAGCTCCCACTGATGTTCCATCCTGGATGAACTGCACTACCTGAGCCACTTGTGTGGGTTGTAGACTCCGTCTCATGCTACCACTAGAGTGAAAGCACCGCCAGCATTCAAAAGTGACCAAAACATCAGCCAGAAAGCAGAGGAACTGAGAAGTGGTCTGTGGTCACCATCTGCAAAACCACTCCTTTATTAGGGACGTGTTGTTAATTGCCTATAATTTCCACCTGTTGTCTATTCCATTTGCACAACAGAAGCTGAAACTGAAACGGACAGTTAGATTTCACAGAAGTGTGATTCACTTGGAGTCACATTGTGTTGAGTCATTGTTCCCTTTTTTAAACAGTGTGTGTGCATGTGTGTGTGTGTGTTACATTTATTTCCACATTACTGTTATTGTCTCTTGTTTTAGTTCTCGTTATTCTGCCTCTTATGTTTTATCATGTCATATTGTGTTTATTTTATTTAATATGTACAGTCTCTTTACCTCTTTTGAGAATTAATAAAATTCCAGAATAAAGGCTACTCAACTTCACTTGAATATAACAACATAAGGAAAAAATGTCTTTTTTACTTTTTATTTTAATTTTAATTGATTAAATAAAACAAAACTCTTATAACGGATGGGAAAATAACGTGTCTTTACTTTAAGTAAGTGCCTGAGGAAGTTATTTATCACAAGTTTTGTGTTTCTTACTGAACACACGGGTCTGTGGAATACTGGTTATTCTGTTCCACACTCCAGTCCAGTAGGTGGCGGTAATGCTCCTTTACTCTGGTCAACCAGCAAAAAGCTTTAGCAGAAGAATAACCCGGAAGCTGTTAGCAGCGTTAGCTTGTTGTTTGCTAGCAGCGTTAGCTCGTGGTTCTGGTGTGTGAGGTGAATCTCTGAGGCTCTGCAGCAACAATGTCTTCAGCTCAGTCTCTGAGAGAGTTTATCACAGAGCGGCTAACTGCTGCTGCTGCAGAAATATTCTCCGAGTATGAAAAAACCATCGTCCGCTACGAGGAAGAGATCGATCGTCAGCGCAGACTGCTGGAGCTCAGCTGGAAACCACAGATCAACTTACACAGAATAGGTATGAAACAGCAGCGGGACTCATGTGGTTCTACTGAGGACACAATCTCAGGACGGTCTGCTTGGATCCGTTTGCTGTTCTGAAGCTTTTTGACACAACTGAGCTGAAATCAGTCGCTAAACTTTGTTCCTCTTTAGAGAAATAAATCAGTAACATTTCAGGGATTTTAGCAAGTTTACAGACACATTTTCATTTTCAGGAACTCCACTAAATCAGTAGCCTAGTGCAGGGGTTCCCAAATTGGGGGTCAGGACCCCCAAGGGGGTCCCCACAAGATTGCAGGGGGTCCCCACAATTTTGTCTTTGCCGAGGTTGTGAGGTTAGCAAGATTTTATTTGTAAAAATTACATTTATGAAATCCCAATAACACACCCTACAGTATAATCAGAACGCCATATGAAAGTTATAACTGTACGTCTGTATAAAGTTTGTAAATGATCACATTTAATGAGTTTATGGGTGTAGGAGTTGGGGTTGGGGGTCCTGGCTTGTGTTGGACACAAGCACGGGGGTCCTCAAAGAAAAAAATTTGGGAACCAATGGCCTAGTGAACTAGACCAAATTCTTGCTTTGCATGCAGATATATACACATATATAGGATGGCTTGCCAGGCTACTAAATCAGTTTAAAAGAGACAAACTTTAAAGACTTAGTGAACGTTTCCAGCTGATGTTCTACAATCAGAGACTTGTTTAGAATAGTTTCTGTTAGTCTGATCTGTTTGTGGACTTTACCAAGTAAAGCTGTCAGCAGTTTCAAAGTGGAGACTGATTCCATGAAAACATCCTCAGTCCTGTTTTCATCAGAGACTCTGATGATGCATCTGAGGAACGTCTGGATGTTTATGTGTCTATAAAACTCACCTGTAGTGCCTGTGTGTCCATCCCTGAAGTCAATAAGAGTTAAACCAATAAATCTGATAGATGCTGAGTCCAGTTCTGCTGTGGGCCAGTCAGACACGCACACCAGCTGTGGGTCAGTCAGACACACGCACCTGCTGTGGGTCAGTCAGACACACACACCTGCTGTGGGTCAGTCAGACACACACACCTGCTGTGGGTCAGTCAGACATACACACCAGCTGTGGGTCAGTCAGACACACGCACCTGCTGTGGGTCAGTCAGACACACACACCTGCTGTGGGTCAGTCAGACACACACACCTGCTGTGGGTCAGTTAGACACACACACCTGCTGTTCTCATCTCTGATTGTAGAACTGTGTGTGGTTATTTGTCAGGTTAAGAGTTCATTATTGTCTAAAACATCTTCAGATGCATCAGGTGATTAAAGTGAAGTGTGCTTTCTTATTGTCACATGAATCAGCTTTTAGTTTGGTCTGTTTGTCTGTCCAGAACTCCCGCTGCATGATGTCAGGAAAGATGAGGAGGTTCTGACTGACCAGCAGCTCTGGAACCAGGAGAGGACCTCCAGTTTGGACCAGGAACAACCAGAACCTTTACAGGAGGGACCAGAACCTCCACAGATGAAAGTGGAGCAGGATGAGCCAGAACCTTTGCAGATTCTAGAACAAGAGGAGCTCTGCATCAATCAGGATGGAGCGCAGTTTGTACTGAAGCTGGAGACGGTTTCCTCCCTTGTGACTCCTGCTGATGAGGAAAGAGACCACGATGAACCAGAACCAGACACACACCAACTCCTTTTGTCACCGTTTCCTGAGGCTGAGATCAGAGCTGCTGCTCCAGGGTCAACAGGTGAGGGGGGTTCTATGATCATTTTCCTTACTGTGATGTCACAATAAGGGACTTTTTAAACATGTTTTATTCATATAGGAAGCCTGAGTCTCCTCCCCTTTCGATCGGCTCATGGGTCCCTGAACGGGGATATAAGAGCTGTTTTCTAATCCGCTTTGCCTCACGCCCTGAATCACACACATGTTGTACTTCAGTTTAAATGAAAAGCAATGATGTGTGTTTCGACTATGTCTGTCATGTAGTTGGTTAATTAAAACAACTACAAATCAGACGTTGCATAAATGACGTCACCACAGCATCTCTTCTCAGCAGTTGGAGTCGTCTACGTGTTTTCACATGTAGCGTTGGACAGGCCTTAAGGTCAGAGGTGTGACATGGAAGTGTCCAGTCTTCCGCCCAGAACGTTGTGCACTTCACCATACCTCAACAGTCTCCTGTTCCTGGCCCTGCTACTGAGAAGTAGCCAAAACAATCCAGTCTCCTGACTGCATGTTTACATGCAGCTGCAACCCAAGGTCTCACGGAGACTTGACTCTTTTCCCTTTTAGTAAAAGAATCTTAATTTGCCTCAGAACATGATTTCTTCCACCTTACTGGTTAATTTCAGTCATATTCGGTCCTACCGGAATCGTTCACCAGTGTATGAAAACTGCAGTGATTCACCCCCTACTGAAAAAACCTGGGGTTGACCCTAGTGACTTTAACAATTTCCGACCAATTTCTAATCTTCCTTTTATTTCAAAAGTTCTGGAAAAAACTGTGGCTTCCCAACTACATCAGCATTTATCTACTAATAGTTTATAAGAACCATTTCAGTCAGGCTTTCGACGTTTTCATAGCACTGAGACAGCACTAATTAAAATTACCAATGATCTATTAGTAGCTGCAGACTCTGGCCTAATCACCATTCTTGTTCTCCTTGACCTCAGTGCTGCATTTGACACTGTCTGTCACTCCACCCTACTGAAAAGGCTATCTGCACTAGGCATCTCTCACACTCCGTTAACCTGGTTTAAGTCATATCTTACAGACAGAACTCAATACATTCAGCAGGACTCATACACCTCCACTCCCACTCCTATAGTATCTGGGGTTCCGCAAGGTTCAGTCCTTGGCCCCCTGCTGTTTATCATTTATCTACTCCCTTTAGGTGTCATTTTACGTAAATGGAAGATAAACTTTCATCGTTACGCAGACGACACCCAGTTATACATCGCAACTTCACCATCTGCATCACTTCCACCATCCTCACTTACTGATTGTCTTGCTGAGATTAAGTCCTGGTTTTCCTCTAACTTCTTGAAGTTGAACTCCAATAAAACTGAGGTGCTTCTCATGGGCACAAAAACTGCAATAGCGAAGGCATCAAATTTCTCAATACTAATAGACAACACATCCGTTACCTGCACAGATCACATAAAAAGCCTTGGTGTCATCCTGGACAGCACGTTGTCTTTCCAGTCTCACATTAGTTCCGTAACTCGAACAGCTTACTTCCACCTACGAAACATCAACCGCCTGCGTCCATTTCTGTCAAATCACTCTACTGCCATTTTAGTCAACAGTTTGGTCACCTCACGCCTGGACTATTGCAATTCACTTCTGTTTGGTCTGCCCCAAAAGCTTCTTCATAAACTTCAACTGGTGCAAAATTCAGCTGCTCGTATAATCACCAAAACACCCTACTCTGATCACATCACCCCCGTTATTCAGCAGCTTCATTGGCTGCCAATAAAATTCAAGGTCAATTACAAAATCTTAGTTTCGAATCAGAATCAGAAGGGTTTTATTGCCAGATGTGTGAGAAATCACAACATTAGGAAATTGCTGCGGTACTTGGTGCAAAAAGAAAGATAAAAAATAAGAGATAAGCAAATATAAGAAGTAATAATATACTCATGATAAAATAATTCATATAAAAAGGTGGCAATAATTAGAGAAGCAGCTACTATATACACAGTGCAGGTACTAATCAGAGTGGATCAGCTTCAGGTACAAACACAACACCGGGTCATGTGACTGGGACCAAGCGACTGGAGTGGGCAGCCCTAGGATTGACAATTATGAGTCCAAAAGCAGAGGGGAAGAAACTGTTCTTGTGGCGAGAGGTTCTGGTCCGAATGGATCTGAACCTCCTGCCAGATGGGAGCAGGTCAGATACAGTGTCCAGGATGAAACGGGTCAGCTGTGAGTCGACCTGCACGCCTCAATGTCCTGGAGGTGTACAGGTCCTGTATGGAGGGGAGTTTACAGCCAATGACCTTCTCAGCAGAGCGTACAACACGCTGCAGCCTCTTCTTGTCCCTGGTGGTGGCTCCAGCGTACCACACGGTGATTGAACAGGTGAGGATGGACTCGATGACTGCGGTGTAGAACTGCCTCATCGACTGTGCTGGCAGGTTGACTTTCTTCAGCTGCTTCAGGAAGTTCATCCTCTGCTGGGCCTTTTTTTATGATGGAGGTGATGGTGGGCTCCCACTTGAGGTCTTGGGTGATGGTGGTGCCCAGGAAGCGACTCCCCATCAGAGATGAGTCCAATCACGGTGGTGTCGTCTGCAAACTTGATTAGTTTGACAGACTCATGGTTGGAGGTGCAGCTGTTGGTGTACAGGGAGAAGAGCAGAGGGGAGAGAACACAACCCTGAGGGAAACCGGTGCTGATGGTCCGCAGGTCCGAGAGATTCTTCCCCAGCCTGACTTGTTGTTTCCTGTCTGTCAGGAAGTCAGTGATCCACCTGCAGGTTGGGTCAGGCACGTTCATCTGGGACAGTTTGTCTTGAAGGAGGTCTGGCAGGATTGTGTTGAAGGCGGAGCTTAAGTCCACAAACAGGATTCTGGCGTAGGTACCCGGGGAGTCCAGATGCTGCAGGATGAAGTGTAGAGCCATTCTAACATATAAGGCCATTCATAATCTTGCCCCCTCATACCTCTCACAGCTTGTACAAGTCACTAAACCCTCTCGCATGCTCAGATCCTCTGCTTCCATCAACTTAATTAATCCACCAGCACGACTTGTCACAATGGGTTACCGAGCATTTAGCAGCTCGACCCCCTCATTATGGAACTCATTACCTGCTCACCTTAGGAACACGACCACCCTTCACCAATTCCAGGCTAATCTCAAAACTCATCTGTTCAAAATTGCTTATTCACTGTAAATGTTATTAGTGTTTTTATCTGTTGTTTTATTTGGGTTTTAAATTTTCTAGCCATTTTTTTATTCTTGTTGCTGTTTTTGTCTTGAATGTGTTATTTTAACCTGATTGTACAGTGACCTTGAGTTTTTTGAAAGGCACTTCAAAGCGACATTTTTTGGAGCAATTCCTCCTCAATATCTTCCAGATCGGGGCAAAAGGGTTACAGTATGCAGTGGGGGGATATATTAGTGTCGGCTCCGCTGAGCAAAGCATAGCAGGGAACAAGGAGTTTGGAGTTTGGGACAAGGTCCGGCGTACGGGGACGCATGGATCCAAGGAGCGGTGTCCCTGTGAGCTGTCAGATGTCAGATAATCTGAGCTGCAGGCAGCTCTAACGGAGAAAAGCTCCCAGCGCTCTGCATCACTATCATCTCAGCTGAGTCTGTTTATAAAATGTAACTTTTTATGCCCGTGTTTACTTTCATTTTTAGTTCCCGGCCGGAGCTCGGCATTAATTCATCACGTGATCATGACACCACCCGCTGTTGCGCCAAGGCTTAATGTGCGTTTATAAGACACACGGTTGAGGTAATATCAAATCAATCAATCAAATTTTATTTATAATGCACTTTTCATACTTGAATGCAGCTCAAAGTGCAGTACAGATTAAAATAACCCCACAAAACACACACACACACACACACACATACATCAAGAATACAAGACATTGGCGTCTGGCTGAGTTCAGAAAAACCATAAATCTGGGAAACGTCATCGGTGGGGCGATTTGACCCGGGAGCATCAGGTCAACTGGTCTGGTCAAGGGGCGTTGTAGTCAAATGACGCTCCCGGGGCAGAGGGCCCCCTAGAGCAGGGGTTCCCAAATTTTTTTCTTTGGGGACCCCCTTGCCTTTGTCCAAGACAAGCCAGGACCCCCAACCCCAACTCCTACACGCATAAACACGTTAAATGTGATAATTTGCTAACTTTATACAGACATACAGAGTTATAACTTTTATATGGAGTTTTGATTATACTGTGGGGTGTGTTATTAGGATTTTATATGTGTAATTTTTACAAAAAAAATCTTGCTAACCTCACAACCTCAGCAAAGACAAAATTATGGGGACCCCCTGTAATCTTGTGGGGACCCCCTTGGGGGTCCCGACCCCCAATTTGGGAACCCCTGCCCTAGAGGAAACACTGGATAAAATTAATAAAAATAAATAAATAAATTACAAATTGATAATGGTGATTGAGTAGAAATAATTAAGTAAGATAAGAAATTAATGAATAATATTAAATAAATAGTAAAACAACTGTAATATAAAATATGTTGTAAAATTAAAAGTGGTAGTCAAACTAAAACATGCTAACAAACAAACAATAATAGTAATCAATTAAAAGCGAAGCTAAAAAGGTGAGCCTTAAGCCTGCTCTTAAAATACTGAATGTCCCCTGAGGTCCTCCGGCAGCGCGTTCCAGAGACGAGGGCCATAATACTTGAAAGACGCCTCGCCATGGGTACGTGTCCTGACCTTAGGAATAACGAGGAGGTGGCTGCCGGAGGAGCGCAGAGGTCGCGAGGGTTCATAAGGTAAAAGAAGTTCTGCAAGGTAAGAAGGTCCCAACCCATTGAGACACTTAAAAACCATTAAGAGAATCTTAAAATCAATCCTGAAACATACGGGGAGCCAATGCAATGATTGTAAGACCGGTGTAATGTTCTCCCGCCTCCTGGTCTTCGTCAGGACACGTGCTGCCGAATTCTGTAGTAGTTGGGAGGGAGCATGTAAAGGTTAAAAAGCACTGGGCCTAAAATAGAACCCTGGGGGTGGGGGTGGGGTGGGGGGGATATTACGCTGATTTGCCAGCACGGTGTGTCTTTGTCAGCACGGTGTGTCTTATCTAAAAGGGACTTGGATAGTCTGGGAGGCAGACCTCCGCCCAGCCGCGGGCGGGGGGAGCACTCATGCTGCTGGTTGAGCTCGATGAGGAGGTTCTGAAGGGAAACGAAGGGGACACGACTACTATCGAGGCTAATGCTTAGTAGTAAATTAGGCTTAGCTTCATCATTTTGTTTGGAGCTGTCGGATAGTAACGGTTGCTATGATGTGTGATTGGACAATAGCCGTTCTGGGGGCGGGGCCGGCGAAAGGCTAATTGCACCCAGAAATGGTCTACCATCATCTGACAGTGGCGCCAGCGTTGTTTTGTAAGGGTGTCAGGAGTGTAAGACACTTGTGGTAAGGAGGCATCCCGCCGCCCCATCAGCAGCATGTTAGGCGTCACTGGATCGGGGTCCGCTATGTCTGATGAAACATAGCCCAAGGGCTTGGCATTGAGAATACCCTCTACTTCAATAAGAAGAGTGAGAAGGACGTCTTCATGAAGGGATTGGGTGCCAACAACTACTTGGAGAGCTTTCTTGACCGACTGTATTTCACGCTCCCAAGCTCCACCAAAGTGAGGTGCTGCTGGTGGATTAAACTGAAAGTTGATCTGGTTCTTGGCTAGCTTCTCCTGTAGCTCTGGAATCATAGCTGCAAACGCCTCTTTAAGCTCTCTCTCAGCCCCTCGAAAGTTAGTTCCTTGGTCTGAGAGTATCTCAGCAGGAATTCCTCTTCGTGCTTTGAATCTTCTCAGTGCCAGGAGGAAAGTGTCTGTGTCAAGGCCTGCCATCAGGTCTAGATGGACACAACGTGTTGTGAGGCACTTGAAGATGACTCCCTATCGCTTCTCATTACGGCATCCAACTTTTATCATATATGGACCAAAACAGTCTACTCCTGTGGAGTAGAATGGGGGCCTCAGGAGTCTCAGACGGGCTGGAGGGAGATCTGCCATCATGGGAATAGAAGACTTTCCTCTCCATTTGGTGCACTCAGGACAGGACCTTTGATATTTCTTCACTGCCTGTCTTCCACGTATGATCCAAAATTGCTGCCTGAGCTCAGCAAAGACTCTGTTAGGGCCCGGGTCGAGTAGACGAGCATCTGCATCTTTGATAAGAAGTCTTGTGGCATCATGGCTGGGATCAAGGACAACAGGGTGTATATCAGTAGGGCCTGGCTCCATGCATCTAAGTTGACCTCCAACTCGGATAAGACCCGACTCCGGGTCTATTTCAGGAGCAAGTGAGATTAGCTTACTGTTACAGGGCACAGGTTTGTTTGCTTTGAGGGATTTTACTTCCTCAGGAAAACTCTCTGCTTGGCTAGACTTTAGCAAGTGGACCTCTGCATGGTGGAAATCAGGGAGTGGTGAGGATAGGCTAGCAGCCGCCCCGTGAAGCAACTGGTGCGTGGCTTTTACCAAGTCTGCCCAGTTGTTGAATTGTGAAATGTCAGGTAGTAGCTCTGGTGAGTGTGCTTGTGTGAAACCACAAAAAATAGTTTGTTTGAGCTCAGAGGGGCCTGTCAGGTTGACTGAGTCTGGAGTTTCAGACCATTCGTGCGGTGGAGAGCAGAGAAAGGCTGACCTTGGATCCAACGGTTTGAAGTGGCTAGCTCGGCTAGGGTCTTGCCCCTTGTTAAGTCATCAGCAGGGTTGTTTGCTGTGTCTACATACCGCCAGGTATGTGTGGCAGTTAGCTCTTGGATCTCTGAGACCCTGGTCCCATCAAAGACCATGAACCTGCAGGACTCAGATGTCAGCCAGATCAAAACTGTAGTTGAGTCGGTCCAGAGGTAAGTCTCTGTAATATTTAGAGTGAGCTCTCGATGAATGAGGGAGGACAACTGAGCTCCTGTTAGTGCTGCACATAGCTCTAGGCGTGGCATTGACTGTTGGCGCTTAGGGGCTACTCTTGACCTGGCCATGACAAAAGAGACATGTACTGCATTCTCAGTCTTTGAAGTCAGATAGGCAACCGAACCATATGCCTGTTCCGAGGCATCACAGAAGACATGGAGAATGTACTCTGTGGTTTCATTGGCTGTTTCCAATAAAGCATATGTTCGGGGAATGGACACATTTGCTAGCTCAGGGAGCTCTTTCTCCCAACTTGACCAGGCCTCAATTATGTCAGGGGGAAGGTTAGGATCATCCCAGCTCCTCTTTTTTGCCCACAGTCTTTGAACAAGGGCTTTAGCTCTTGTTGTATAAGGGATGATGATCCCAAGAGGGTCATATTGTCGGGCGAGCACCTTGTAGATATGGTGCATTGTGAGTGTTTGACTTTCTGCAGCTTTAGCTCGGAATCCAAGCTGGTCAGTTGGACAATGCCACCGCAGGCTGAGTGCTGGCTCTTGCGGGTTAGGGCTCTTCTCTGACAGCCACTGCTCTGCACTCTCTGAGTGGGCAGTAGGAGGTAGATGGGCAACAACTCCTGGAATGTTGCTTGCCCACTGCCGAATCTCAAATCCACCTGAAGCGAGGAATTGCCTCAGCTTGTTAATGAGAACCTTAGCTGACTCAGGTGTTGAAAGGCTCTGCAGACAGTTGTCCACATAAAAACACTTTTCAATTGACTGCAGGATGTCCTCATGTCCTTCAACATGGTCTTTAGCATGTCTCTGCAGTGCAAACGTGGCGCAGCAGGGGCTGCTGTTTGTCCCAAATGGTAGGACACACCACTGGTAGGCATCAGGATGTTGTTCACGTTGCTGGTTTCTCCAAACAAATCTCAGTAGTGGCTGGTCATCAGGAAGGAGACGAACCTGGTGGAACATTGCTCGGATATCCCCACTGATGGCCACTGCATACTGGCGAAAGCGTAGGAGGACACCAATGAGCGATGGACCTAGAGTGGGACCTGCAAGGAGCTGTTCATTGAGTGAGAGGCCATTATGGACAGAGAAACAGTCCCATACGAGACGAGGTTTTCCATTATGGTGAACAAGATGATGAGGTATAAACCATGACTCTTCTGATGCTTTAACATCTTCTTCACTTAGCTTGACATCACAGCCTCCACTTATCAGCTTTTGAATCTCTGCCTCATATTGTCCAGCTAGAGCTGGGTCTCTTTGTAGTCGCCTCTCTGTACCACGAAGAAGGGGCATGACTGCTTCAGGTGTGGCCTTGAGTGGTGGTGCACCTTTGATACGCAGTAGTGGTGTAGTGTAGTAGAGCGTATCACCCACCTTGACTCGTTCAGTCTCTGTCTCGAGGATGTTGATGGCTTCCTGGTCTAGACGGGATCGGACTGCAAGCTTCTCCTTTCGAAATGGGAGGATGTCCAGCTGCCAGAGACGTTCTACCTGTTGGTAGAGATCATCTTGTGCTGGTGTAAGGGAGGTAAAATAGCAGGAAGCAGCACTGGAAACCATACTGTCTGGACCTTGAAGTGTCCATCCAAGTCTTGTGTGGATAGCTGTTGGGCTGCCCTTTGGACCAAATCTCACTGCCTCTTTAGGCGTGATTAGGTGTGTGCAATCTGCGCCAATTAGTAGCAATGGTTGCACTTCATTAAATTCTGGGAGTGGGAGGCCCTGTAGATGGCGGTAACATTTTTGAAGTGTAGCCATGGGGTAAGATTGCTCTGCTAAAGCTAGTTGGCCTGCTGTATATGCATTCTTAATAAGGTGGCGCTCCTTTGGGTGTGTTAATGGGGATACATAAAATGAAACAGACTCACCAGCCAGATGAGCGATGTCTTGGCAGATGGTGCGTAGATTGAGGGTCTCTGCTTTACCTTTGAGGCCTAGATGCTGAGTAGCAGCTGGTTATTGTTCGTTCTGCCCCATCGTCCAGAATGGCATAGGCCTGGAGTGACTTGCAGCCATTACTTATTATGATGGGCACAACCTTCAGATACACCTTTCCTCCTTGCTTGGAGTTGCACAGTGTGGACTGGTCACGTGGGGTGATAAGGTAGACCCGTGAGTCTGATTTGGCCACATCGTGTAGGACTCTGAGATGAATCTCTTGACACTCGCTACATGGTTTCTTTAAGGTGCAGGCTTCAGGTAGGCGGTTGGTCCGACCACAGTTACAACAGCGCTTACTACACTCAAGCCATTTTCTGACTTCCTCTGGAGAGTGTTTTAAAATGTCAGTGCACTGTGACAAGTAATGATCAGTGCTCTTACAGGAAAGACATAACTTCTTGGACCTTTGTGACTTGGGATCAGAGCGGAATGCCTCTGCAGGATAGCTGTTATCAGCTTTGGGTTTGTCAGAGCCATGATAAACAGACGCCGACTGCACTCTGGGCTTGGAAGCTGTAGTGTGTCTTTCTCTCCTGGAGACATGGGGCTCTTCAGAACGGTGGCGCTGTGCCATTTTTGCAGAAAGTCTTTGAGCTTCTGTCTTTACTCTGAGCCAGTTAGCAAGGTCTCTGAGGTTGTAAGGGTTGACTTGTGTTGAGGCGACCCTGTATTTGGAGATGCTCTAGAAAACTGTCTCTCATGTGCTTAGGCAGCTTACTAAGCAGTCTGTCAACATGGCCGGTCGACGTTATTTCTGTCCCATTGGGACCCTCTAATGAAGTGAGCATTCCTACTAGGAGGTCAACACCAAGGGCAAAGCTCTGGGAGCCTTTTGTGTCTCCAGATCTAACATCAGGGGCATTGAGGATTGCAGCGATCTCACTTTGTGCAAGCTGATGTGGTTGCCCATACTGACGCTGTAATGCCTCCATAGCAGCTGTGTAAGGTTGGGCATGATGTCTACAAGACTGGGCAATTAGCTTGGCTTCGTCCAGGATTAGGTGCTCCATGAGTACTCGGTACTTGTAGTGCTCTGATAGTTCTGTGTGAGGGCCAAGTAGGTGTTCTAGCACCATTTTGAGATCTGTAAATTCTCTCTCACTATCACGGACCAGCTTAGGCAGTTCAGGTACAGGGACAGGCTGCTTTGGCATTTGGAAACTGGATGGAGACTGCAGCATGGTATACTGTGGCAGAAAGGTATTATTAACCTGAGGGGCTGGACTTGGTGTTATAGGTACCAGCTGGTAAAAAGGCTGCGTTACTGTGGGAGGTTGAGGCAGGAGAGCAGGTTGTGGAGGTGGACCTGGCTGATAGCTTTGTGTCTGGAAAATGGGCTGTGCAGTGACAGTTGGTGGAGGCTGGTACACAGGCTGGGAAACTGCAGCATAAGTGTATGATGGCTGGTACTGTGATGTAACATTACTTGAAAGGCTTGTAGGCTGAATAACAGGGAGTTGTGTCTGATATACTGGATATGCTGGAACTGTGGAGCTTGTGGGGAAAGAGCCGGAGTTGGTGTGTGAGGTTGAGAGGTTCCGACTAGATATAGTTGGACTCACCTCAACGCATGGCTCTGGCTCTGGAACCAGTTTCCTTGAGAGGGGCTGGACTCTCTACCACTCTGGAGTTGCTCCCACTGAGAGGCGTCGAGCAGGGGTGGGCATACTTCTTGCCCCCCATCTTGGTGCCTGTACGTTGGGGTTTACCCCGGTGAACGAGAGGGTAGTCTCCCTCCGTCTTCGGGTGGGGGGACGGGTCCTGACTGTGGTTTGTGCTTATGCACCAAACTGCAGCTCAGACTACCCACCCTTTTTGGAGTCCCTGGAGGGGGTACTGGAAAGCGCTCCTTCGAGTGACTCCCTCGTTCTGCTGGGGGACTTCAATGCTCACGTGGGCAATGACAGTGAGACCTGGAGAGGTGTGGTTGGGAGGAACGGCCCCCCTGATCTGAATCCGAGTGGTGTTCTGTTATTGGACTTCTGTGCTCGTCATGGATTGTCCATAACAAACACCATGTTCAAGCATAAAGGTGTCCATATGTGCTCTTGGCACCAGGATACCTTAGGCCGCAGGTCGATGATCGATTTTGTTGTCGTTTCATCTGATCTGCGGCCGCATGTCTTGGACACTCGGGTGAAGAGAGGGGCGGAGCTGTCAACTGACCACTACCTGGTGGTGAGTTGGCTTCGATGGTGGGGGAAGATGCCGGTCAGACCTGGCAGACCCAAACGTGTTGTGAGGGTCTGCTGGGAACGTCTGGCAGAGTCTCCTGTCAGAAGGAGCTTCAATTCCCACCTCCGACAGAACTTCGAACACGTCCCGGGGGAGGCGGGGGACATTGAGTCCGAATGGGCCATGTTCCGTGACTCCATTGTCGAGGCGGCTGACCGTAGCTGTGGCCGCAGGGTGGCCGGTGCCTGTCGTGGCGGCAACCCCCGAACCCGCTGGTGGACACCGGCGGTTAGGGATGCTGTCAAGCTGAAGAAAGAGTCCTATCGGGTCCTTTTGGCCCGTGGGACTCCGGAGGCAGCTGATGGGTACCGGCNCTCAGGAGGGGAAAGCAGTGCACTACCAACACTGTTTACAGTGGGGAGGGTGTGCTGCTGACCTCGACTCGGGACGTTGTGAATCGGTGGGCCGAGTACTTCGAAGACCTCCTCAATCCCACCGGCACGTCTTCCAGGATGGAAGCAGAGTCTGGGGGTTTTGGGTTGGGCTCTCCAATCTCTGGAGCAGAGGTCACTGAGGTGGTCAAAAAACTCCTCGGTGGCAAGGCTCCGGGGGTGGATGAGATCCGCCCGGATTTCCTTAAGGCTCTGGATGCTGTGGGGCTGTGTTGGTTGACGCGGCTCTGCAATATCGCGTGGACATCGGGGGCAGTTCCACTGGATTGGCAGACCGGGGTGGTGGTCCCCCTATTTAAAAAGGGGGACCGCAGGGTGTGTTCCAACTACAGGGGGATCACACTCCTGAGCCTCCCTGGTAAGGTCTATTCAGGGGTTCTGGAGAGGAGGGTCCGTCGGATAGTCGAACCTCGGATTCAGGAGGAGCAATGTGGTTTTCGTCCTGGCCGTGGAACACTGGACCAGCTCTATACCCTTGGGGGGGTCCTGGAGGGTGCGTGGGAGTTCGCCCAACCAATCTACATGTGTTTTGTGGATTTGGAGAAGGCGTTCGACCGCGTCCCTCGGGGGGCCCTGTGGGGGGTACTCTGGGAGTATGGGGTACCAGGCCCCTTGATACGGGCTGTTAGGTCCCTGTACAACCAGTGTCAGAGCTTGGTCCGCATTGCCGGCAGTAAGTCGGGCTTGTTTCCGGTGAGAGTTGGACTCCGCCAAGGCTGCCCTTTGTCACCGATTCTGTTCATAACTTTTATGGACAGAATTTCTAGGTGCAGCCAAGGTGGTGAGGGGATCCGTTTTGGTGACCTAAGGATCAGGTCTCTGCTTTTTGCAGATGATGTGGTCCTGTTGGCTTCATCAGAACGTGATCTCCGGCTTTCGCTGGAGCAGTTCGCAGCCGGGTGTGAAGCAGCTGGGATGAAAATCAGCTCCTCTAAATCCGAGACCATGGTCTTGAGTCGGAAAAGGGTAGAATGCCTTCTCCAGGTCAGGGACGAGGTCCTGCCCCAAGTGGAGGAGTTCAAGTATCTCGGGGTCTTGTTCACGAGTGAGGGAAGGGTGGAGCGTGAGATCGACAGGCGGATTGGTGCTGCGTCTGCAGTGATGCGGGCGTTGTGCCGGTCTGTTGTGGTGAAGAGGGAGCTGAGCCGAAAGGCGAAGCTCTCAATTTACCGGTCGATCTACGTTCCTACCCTCACCTATGGTCACGAGCTTTGGGTAGTGACCGAAAGAACGAGATCGCGAATACAAGCGGCCGAAATGAGTTTTCTTCGCAGGGTGGCTGGGCTCTCCCTTAGAGATAGGGTGAGAAGCTCGGTCATCCGGGAGGGGCTCAGAGTAGACCCGCTGCTCCTCCACATCGAGAGGAGCCAGTTGAGGTGGCTCGGGCATCTGATTAGGATGCCTCCTGGACGCCTCCCTGGTGAGGTTTTCCGGGCACGTCCAACCGGGAGGAGACCCAAAGGAAGACCCAGGACACGCTGGAGAGATTATGTCTCTCGGCTGGCCTGGGAACGCCTTGGGATTCCCCCGGAGGAGCTGGCCCAAGTGGCTGGGGAGAGGGAGGTCTGGGCTTCCCTCCTTAAGCTGCTGCCCCCGCGACTCGACCCCGGATAAGCGGGAGAAAATGGATGGATGGATGGATGGATACTAAGAAATCACAGTGTAGCCATAGAAACACTACTTGATATATAT
>SSNS01000978.1:48368-90203 GCA_006937985.1 Aphyosemion australe
CCTATCCGGTGTGCTCGGTCCACCTTCAGGCCGTCTGGGAAGTTGTCGGATCCAAGGAGTTTTGGCAGGAGATCAGCTATGAAGCTAGTTGGGTTTCCTTTCTCAACTTTCTCTGGTAAGCCCGTGATTTTAATATTAGGGCGTCTCGAGCGATTTTCAAGATCAAGTAGTTTTCGCTTCATGGGGGTGTTGCATACCAATACTTCCTCGTAGCGTCGCTCCAGGTCTGTAATGCGGGCATCGTGTTCAGCGCTGATGATTCAGATGTTTTGTCGTTTGTTGGCCCTAGCTTCATATTACTCATAGTTGACTTTTGTTTTTTAGCCTGTCCAGAACTTCCACCGCATCATGTCTGGGAAAAGGAGGAGGCTCTGACTGACCAGCAGCTCTCTAACCAGGAGACCACCTCCAGTTTGGACCTGAAGGAACCAGAACCTCCACTGATTAAAGAGGAACAGCAGGAACTCTGTATCAATCAGCATGAAGGGGAGTTCATTCTGAAGCAGGAAAATGTTACCTTCATGGTGACTTCTCCTTCTGAAGAAATAAACAGCTGTGAACCAGAACCAAACAGGAACCAACCCTTGTGTCAGAGTTCTACTAAGGCTGAGAACCAAGATCAGGATGGAGACAAGAGGGCTCACAGAGATGAGAAACCACTTTTGTGTAAAATCTGTAGGAAATCTTTCAGTTACAAGTGTTATTTAACTGTTCACATGAGAATTCACACAGGTGAGAAACCGTTTAGATGTGAAACTTGTGGTAAATGTTTTACTGTCAACGGTTCCTTGACTGAACACATGAAAATTCATACAGGTCAGAAGCCATTTAGATGCAAAACCTGTGGTAAATGTTTCTCTAGGTGTAGTCACATGAATGAACACGCGAGAACTCACACAGGTGAGAAACCATTTAAATGCAAAACTTGTGGTAAATGTTTTACTTTCAGCAGCAACGTGACTAAACACATGATAACTCACACAGGTCAGAAGCCATTTAGATGCAAAACCTGTGGTAAATGTTTCTCTAGGAGTAGTCACATGAATGAACACGCGAGAACTCACACAGGTGAGAAACCATTTAAATGCAAAACTTGTGGTAAATGTTTTACTTTCAGTAGCAACGTGACTAAACACATGAGAACGCACACAGGTGAGAAACAATATTCGTGTAAAACTTGTGGTAAAAGTTTTTCTGTAGGAAGAAGCTTGGCTAGTCACATGAAAACTCATCACAGGTGAGAATTCTTTGCTATGTTTGAGCTGTAGAGAGAGATTCAGCTAAACATTTTCTTTAACTTCTCATTTGAAAATTCACACTTGAGATTTTTCCTCACAAAAGCAACGTGACTCAAAACATGAGAATTGATACAGCTAAGAAAAAATTAAAGTTTGACAACTTTTAATCCTTGATGCCGTAAAAGTATACTAGCCTAGCTTGACACAGATACAATAGAAGTTTGTGTTTTGGTTTTTTGTCTACAACTGTAGAGTCCCTGTTTTTCTTTTAGACAATAACCTCAAAGCAATTTTTGTAATCTAACAAAACCAATTAAAATACCCAGAATGCAGTAGAACTTAGAACACAAGATTTGTTACCGCCTGTCCAAGTGTCTTGAAGTAGTTGTATTTCCTTAGCTGTTTTAAAAAGAAATTAAAGTTTCAAGTTAATGCATTTTTTTGAGAACAGTGATTTTGTTGATCATTTGAATTGTTTTGATAATATAAAGATCCTGTTGATGCTAAGCATAATGTGTGTGTGTGTGTGTGTTCGTTCTTGTACTTACTACATACTGAGGACCAAAACAAGTTTTTAACTGACAAAGTGAGGACATTTTTGTGATCCTCACTTTTTTTAAAAGCTTACCAGTTGGGTTTAAATGAGGCTAAATCAGAGTTGATTGTCTTTAGGTCTGGCTCAGGGAATAGTTCCCTGGGTCTAGAGGATCTATCCAAACTTTCATTTGTGGAGAAGGGGGTGGTGAACAGCTTGGGAGTGAAGATTGATGCAGCCCTTTCATTTGATAAGCATATAATCACAACTGTTCAGACATGCTTCTTCCACTTGCGCCACTTGTCCAGGATTAAGTCAATGTTCTCAAGGAAGCAGCTTGAGACTAATCCATGCTTTTATCACATCAAGGCTTGGCTATTGTAATTCTGTTCTGACAGGGGCAAGTAAGGCATCCATAAACAGATTGCAGTTGGTGCAAAACGCAGCGGCTAGGTTTCCGACTGGTACAAGGGGGAGGGATCACGTCACCCCAGTGCTGGCGGACCTACACTGGCCACGTTCTGATGTGATCAGCAGACCAGCGTCTGCCGTCTCCCCTGAGATACAACCTGGAAACGTGAGGTGGGTGAGTCTTCTTGGTGGTTGGACCCCGGCTGTGGAATGCTCTGCCTTTGGTTGTTCCAACAGCGCCACCATTTGTAGTTTATAAATCTAGGCTGAAGACACATTTCTATTCTTTAGCTTAGTTCGGCAGGTTTGTCTCTTAGTGGTATTTGTAGGTGTATTACGGTCATTCTTGATTTTATGTTTTGTGTCTATCTGTTGTGTTATGCAACGAACCCTAACCCTAATATGACTGAATCAGTTTAACTCTTTACAGAAACCCTCACCATTAACACTAAACATTATTTCTAATGTGTTTGTGTAAAAGAAAGGGACTTAAATACAAATTCAGCACAGAAGAACTTCTAGTGAACGTCTGGAGAAGGTTCGAGGTCACGCACCCATCTTTTGATGGGGGATATTCACACTCCTCTCCCTTTGGAAAGTCTCCGCTGGGATAGAGCTCACAAATAGATACTGAGGGAGGGTCAGTCTGTCCCTTCACTGTGGCCCAGATAGAGAAAAGGCAAAAGCAGAGGAAAAAACCATCAGAGAGAGAAAATGTTATCCTTGTTCTGTTTGAAATGTTGATTTATTTATGCAGAACTGTTTTTGAAGCAAATCATATGAAGTTAGAGGCTATAAAACACTTATTGTAGCTTACGTGTTTTCTTCTTTTTCTTCTTCTTTTTACCAGCTGAGTTTTCTTCCTCGCCCCCATCTGTTGTAAGCATCGTTAGTTTCAAAGCAGTTAGTGAAATGAAAAATATTGACAGAGACTTGGGAACGTTTCCCAGAGCCCCGCTTACAGACCAGCACCATCATTGCTGCAGATGAAAAGGAAGATGTGATAAGATGATTAGGGCTGCAACAAACGATTATTTAGATAATCGATGAATCGGATGGGGTCTCGACTCGATTAATCGGATTAAACGGGAACATTTAAAAACTGCTAGGGAAACATTTTTTTTTCCTTCCTGTAAGCGCACTTCACAGAAGGGTGAGAATCGGGACACCCTACGCACTCGCACCCCTGGCCGGGAATGCGCAATTGAAGGGTGCAAGGGTGAGTATTGGGATTAAATGTGTCGGTCGTTCCTCATCAAAACACCGGCTTTGTCTCTCGTTCTGATCTGCCTCGGTCTGCTGTGCTGCGGCCTACAGAGGAGCTGCGTGCATTCACTGTTAAATAAAGGTTGCATGACACGAAAAAAGTTGCACAACGCAACGAATCGATGACGAAAAGCGTTGCCAACGCATTTATTAATCAATTTTTATTGATTTTATCTATTCATTGTTGCAGCCCTAAAGATGATACCTTCTTCTGCATCCTCCGCCCTCTCTCTCTTCCAGTGATTGCTCCTCCAGCTGTTTTGTCACATCACCAACACTTGTGGTTTCTATTTCATCCCCATCAGCTTTGTTCGTCCCTGCTGGAAAGTCACAGCGCTGTGCATGCATGTGCAAGTAAATGTGCACAGAAAAACACATGTTAGGGGAGACTGTCATTTGAAGGAGGTAAATGCACCAATCTCTGAACTTGGCCTGCACACCTGCCTGTCTCCTGGTAGCGTCTCCATGCTCTGGACACTACACTGACAGACACAGCAAACCTTCTTGCCACAGCTCGCATTGAAGTGCCATCCTGGGTGAGCTGCACTACCTGAGCCACTTGTGTGGTCTGTGGTCACCATCTGCAAAACCACTCCTTTATTAGGGACGTGTTGTTAATTGCCTATAATTTCCACCTGTTGTCTACTCCATTTGCACAACAGAAGCTGAAAGTGATTGTCGATAAGTGTTGCTTCCTACGTGGACAGTTAGGCTACGTTCACACTGCAGGTCTTGATGCTCAATTCCGATTTTTTGAGTAAATCCGATTTTTTTGTGTGACTGTTCACATTATAACTGAAATGCGACGTCAAACACTCTCCAGTGTGAACGCTTCATGGCCCCAAAGCGACCCGCATGCGCAGAAGACAAGAAGTCACAGTCAGAACCAGGAGAGGTGGAGTTGTGATGTGAAAGTCTTCACCGACAGTTCAGCCACAGGATCACACCTGAGTCTCTCGTTTTGGGGTGGAAACTATTTTAAGAACTATTTTACTCCTTATTCCCGTCTTCCCGAGTTAGTATTCCCTGAAAATGTTTTGGTATTAAGTTCATTCACGGAACCCCCCCCGCCCTAGCCTGGCAAGCCATCCTATATATGTGAATATATAGTCTGGCCACGAACCATTGACTGCTCTCAGTCGTGAGGCGGGATCTACGGTTGTCTTTCAAAATGTCAGCACGCAATTGGATAGCACTAGGACCAATCAGAGTAACGAACAACGTGATGTAATCACAACGACGGTAGAGCGGGACCTGAGCGGGACCCACCAATGGCGTCAATGATTTCTGTCGTTTTTGTATAAAAACATGTGAATATCAGGTGTACTGGGACATTGCACTACTTTGTTTGATAAAAATAAGAAGCCGCTAAGTATAGCCGACAGACTTACGCATGTTGGAGTCTAAATAATCCAATGTTGATGACAAAGCCGTTTCAAAAGAACGTGGCTCCGGCGCTGCCGCCATGTTGCTTGGGTTCGCGGCCGCAGCGCTGACGTCATCGGCTACTGCCGCTGTGTGATTGGCCCACAATATAGAGCGCTGTGATTGGCCCAACCAAAACTATAGCGAGTTGTGATTGGATAGACACAGCAGTGGTTTGTGCTGCGAGGGTTCCTATGAAGCGTGCCTAGACCAAACTCTGCAAAGCAAGAATTTGGTCTAGTTCACTAGGCTACCCCCGCCCCGCTCTCACGGAGACCGAGACCGGAGATGCGCTTCGCTCCAGCAGCACCTCCCGCTCTCATGCTTTCTTGTTTTTTTATTTTCAAAACTTGACAGGATGTCCCACAGACCCCTGAATCATTCTGTCAGCGCTGCTCTTCAGCGCTCCTCCTCAGAAAAGTCCTGACACGACGCTCACCTCCGCTGAGCAGTGACGTAGGAGGTAGATTTAATTGCGACATGACCGTGTTTTTTTTTTTTTTTTTTTTTTGAAAAACTTAATTGAACAAATCTTAAGTATACAAACAAACATATTGTTTACAAAATTGAACAAACATATGCCAGGGGGTGCATTATAGCAATGTTACATACATTCAAATAAATTGTAGGTTACACAAATAGAAATAGTTTTTAAAGCCTTTTTATTTAGCGATCCACTAATCAAGCTTATATAAGATTGAGTGTCATTGTAATAGTGTTTAAAATATGGTTGATTACTATATTTGCATTTGTGGAGATAGAATTTAGCTAGAATAATTAACAAATTTATAATAAAGTATTCATCTGTTCTGTGCTTGCGAAAAAAACAAAATACAATATTTTCCCATTTCAAAGTGAAATCCTTGTAGAGCTGTCCAATAATAAATCTGCTAAAGTCTTTCCAAAACGTCGTATGTGAGCAGATCCAAAAGAGGTGCTGAACAGTCTCAGGGTGGCTTCCACAAAAACAACAGTTCACATCAATGTCCCTCTTGAACTTTGTCATGTAATGATTCACTGGATAACATTTGTGAAGTATTTTAAATGAGACTTCTTTAACCTTATTTGTAACAAAGTATTTGTTAGGGATTGTCCATACTCTCTTCCAAATAATATCAGTGACAAAAGAATTCCAATAAGAAATCACATATGGAACAGATAAGGATTCTCTCTGAAACAGAGCACGAATATTCCTATTACTATTTTTATATTCAGTAAGACAAATTTTCCCCACATATGTATCCACAGGTTTGGGGAGAGAAACAGGAGGTACAATTGGTAGAACACCTTTAAAGAGCATTCTGACCCCCATAGGGATTGCAGCAAACAGTATAGCATATTCTTTGGGAGTGGCTGGAAGTTTATATGTGTTTAGGAGTTCTGTGTAAGACATAAGCTGTCCATTATTATTATACAACTGATTCACAAAAACAATCTGTTTCTCCACCCAATTCGAAAAAAATAATGATTTATTTTTATACACTATGTTCCTGTTATTCCAGATCAAATAGGTATGGGGAGTGAAATTATGTTTGTATATCAGGGACCACGCTAATAGAACTTGTTTGTGAAACATTGAAAGTTTTTCTGGTAGCTTCTCTACATTGTAGTCACAGCCCATGATAAAACTTAAACCACCAAACTTAGAAAATATATAGTGAGGAATAAAATTCCAAATGGAGACAGGATTTTTAAGGAAATGTTTTGCCCAATTCGCAGGGTGGCTGGGCTCTCCCTTAGAGATAGGGTGAGGAGCATATTTGCCTTAATATTAGCCTCTCACCACAAATGTCCTTCTCTGTCATTGGAGTATATAGACCACCGTCTGCTAAAGCTACTTTCTTTGACAAATTAGAAGTTGTTTTAAAGGAGTGTAGCTTAGGGCAGGAAATATTAGTAATGGGTGACTTCAATGTTAATTGGGAGGATGAAGGCACCAGCAAAACACTGCAACGGGTAGCAAATAAATTTGATTTTACTCAACTAATTAAAGGGCCCACTAGAATAACATCGTCCTCAAAAACTCAAATTGATTTGATATTCACTAATAAACCTGAAAGGGTGACAAAATCATTCAATATGGTCACTGGTTTGTCTGACCATAACCTTACGCTTATAGCAAGGAAGCTCACTAAGTCCCGTTTCCATATAAAGAACTACACTAAATCCAGCCAGTTTAGAATACCCAAATGTGATGTTGATGAATTTGACAGGGAAATCAAAAATATTAACTGGAATCAAATCATATCTGGTGTGGATGTGGATAGTGATACAAATATCTTCATGTCCACAATCCAAAACATAACAAAACGATTCCTTAAGAAAAGCAAATCTAAAGGGAATAATAGATATACACTCCCCTGGATTTCCAGTGACATAAAGAGATTAATGAAAGAACGAGATAATGCCTTAAAGCTCTCCCTTAAGACCAACTTAATGACTGACAGGCACATATTTGTGTCCTTGAGAAATAAAGTAATAAAGGAAATCAGGGTTGCTAAATCTAACTTCTTTGTTGACCTTATACGGGACGCCAAGGGTAATCATAAACACGTTTGGAATAGTCTGCATAAGTTACTGGGGAAAGGACATAATAAAGCACCAAAGCGGTTGGAGATCAAAGACAAAGATACTTTATATAAGGAACCAGCTGAAATAGTGACTATTCTCAATAACCATTTTGTCAACTCTGTGAGACTGACTGTGCATAGTTCCATAAGTGGTCCATTACACTATTCACCAATTGATGTATTACAGCCAGTCTTTGTCCTAACTGAAATGTCTGAATTCAAGGTTAAATCTATAATCATGTCTATTAAGAACTCCAAATCAAAAGATATATTTGGACTAGACTCCATGTTTTTAAAAAAACATGCTGATTCTCTTACAGGGCCCATTTCTAGGATCATAAACACCTCTTTTAAGGAGGGTAAATTTCCAAATGACTGGAAGTCTGCTGCTGTTGTACCAGCCTATAAATCAGGAGATGTAACTGACATGAATAATTATAGACCGATTAGTATTTTACCTATTATGTCTAAGATCTCTGAAAAATGTGTAGCGGAGCAATTGATTGAGCATCTTAACAGTAGTCCTTTTAAACTACATCCTATGCAATTTGGTTTTAGAGCTAATCACTCCACAGAGACAGCTAACTGTTTCTTTGTGGAAAACATCAAGTCCAAATTGGACAGAGGAGGTATAGTGGGAGCAGTTTTTTTAGATTTGAAAAGAGCCTTCGACACTGTCAATCATGACATACTTGTCCAGAAATTGTCTTGTTTTAACTTCTCAACCAGTGCTACTGATTGGATAAGGTCTTACCTAGCAAACAGAGTTCAGTGTGTGAGAGTTAATGGTGAGACGTCTACACCATTGAGGAACGCATTGGGTGTACCCCAGGGATCTGTCCTGGGCCCTATTCTGTTCAGCATTTACATAAATGATCTGCCATCAGTGTGCACTGGATGTGAGGTGCAGATGTATGCTGATGATACAGTCATATATGTCCATGCAGAAACTAAAGCCCAAGCTGCTGCTAAGCTTAGCAATACAATGATACATGTACATAAATGGCTTGCTTGCTCACAGCTGTATCTCAATGTTAAGAAGACAGTTTGTATGTTCTTTAGCAAAAGGAACACTTTATCTCATTGTGACCCCACTGTCTGTGTGTCTGGGGAGGGCATTCAAACAGTTACGCGGTTTAAATACCTGGGCATTATTCTTGACTCTACTTTATCATTTAAACATCAAGTGAAAAGGGTGGTGCAAATTACTAAATACAATTTAGCAAATTTTAGGTATGTAAGAAACTGTTTAACAACACCTGTAGCAAAGGTATATATGAACACTATGATTTTTCCTCACCTAACATATTGTGTTACAAGCTGGACCCAGGTGTGTAGTACAACATTAAGGCCTATTTTATCACTTCACAAACAGGCAATTAAAGTCTTGGACAAAAAAGCCAACCTCTATCATCACTGTAATGTCCTTACTAAATATAACTTACTTAGTTGGGAAAATATCCTAAAATACAGTGATGCATGTCTAATTTTTAAGATTATCAATGGGAAGGCTCCCCCACCACTTAGCGCTTTTATACAGCAGAAATCATCTAGCAGCAGAACCACTCGGTCTGCATTAAGAGGGGACTGTGATATCCCTCATAGGTCTAGTTCCTTTGGTCAGTTGTGCTTTTCTGTGAGAGCCCCTAAGCTATGTAATCAATTACCAGTGGACATTAGAAACTCTACTTCATATCACACATTCACACTCCGTCTCAAGAACTGGCTTTTAAGCACACAAAAATGTGAACACTTCTCGTAATAATCATTGTATGTTTGTTTTAGACTTTATTGTGTAATCCTATTGGAGGTATGAGAGGTTGTTGGATATATGGCTACTTTGGATTTTTTAATGAGTGTATGATTAATGAATATATGTTTTTTATGTTTTTATGTTTTAATGGAATAAGTGCAATGGTATTGTGTTTTTATTGTTGTATATTAATTTCTTGTGCTTGTTATGCTTATTTAATATGTTCTTTCTTTCTTTTTAGCCGTTATGTGCTTAGTTTAGCATCTTGCCAATGGACTACAGTTGAAAATTAGCCTGCTGGCTAACACTGGCACATTTACAGAAATGTCAATTAATGTGCACTGTCCTTAAATAAATAAATGAAAAAATGAAATGACGGAGCTCGGTCATCCGGGAGGGGCTCGGAGTAGACCCGCTGCTCCTCCACATCGAGAGGAGCCAGTTGAGGTGGCTCGAGCATCTGATTAGGATGCCTCCTGGACGCCTCCCTGGTGAGGTTTTCCGGGCACGTCCAACCGGGAGGAGACCCAAAGGAAGACCCAGGACACACTGGAGAGATTATGTCTCCCGGCTGGCCTGGGAACGCCTTGGGATTCCCCCGGAGGAGCTGGCCCAAGTGGCTGGGGAGAGGGAGGTCTGGGCTTCCCTCCTTAAGCTGCTGCCCCCGCGACCCGACTCCGGATAAGCGGGAGAAAATGGATGGATGGATGGATGTTTTGCCCAATTAATTTTGAATGTATTGTTTAAGGTAGTGAAATCCAAAATATTGAGTCCACCATGTTCATAGTCATTCATCATTACACTCTTTCTAATGTAATGTGTTTTGTTCTTCCATAAGAAGTTAATGAGCATTCGGTCAATATCCCTACAAGTTCCGTTGTCCACATGCAGGGATTTGGCAGCATAAGTCAGTCGAGATAGACCTTCTGCTTTGGAAAGCAACACTCGTCCTCTTAAACTTAAATCTCTTTGTAACCACTGATTTAACTTGGATCGAGTTTTTTTAATAATTGGAGGGAAATTAGAGGTAATTCTGTTTTTTTGATCTTTACAGATAATCAGGCCTAAATAGGTTACTTCGTGTTGAACAGCTACATTACAAATACTTTGATCATTACAATTTTTGATAGGTAATAATTGACATTTGTTTAAGTTTAAAATCAATCCAGAAGCTTTTGAGAAGTCATCTATGATTTTTAGCGCAATTGGCACCTGACTAGCATTTTTAAGAAAAATTGTGGTATCATCTGCCAGCTGGCTGGTGACAACCTCTCTATCTGCTATGTTTATACCTTTCATGGGACTATTAGTAATGTAAGAAGCAAGAATTTGAGTACAAAGTAGAAAAAGATAAGGACTGATCGGGCACCCTTGGCGTACACCTCGATTCAGACAGAAACGAGACGTGGTGCCATTTTTCATTCGGATAGAGCTGTTCGCGTCAGAGTATAAAGTTTTTATGGCGTTGCAGAAGAAATCACCAAAGCCAAATTTCTTGAGTGAGAGAAATATGAACTCATGCTCAATTGAGTCAAAAGCTTTGTAGAAGTCGAGGAAAAGGATAAATGAGTTATCAAGGATTAGCTCCGAGTAGTCCAGGATATCCAAGACAAGTCTAATATTATTGGAGATGTGCCTGTTTGTCATAAAACCAGATTGTGTCTCATCTATAACATCATCCAAAACATTTTTAATTCTTTTGGCCAGCAATAGAGCTATTATTTTATAGTCATTATTTAGGAGGCTTATTGGTCTCCAGTTATCTATAGAAAGTAAGTCCTTCTTAGGTTTAGGAATTAAAGTAATAAGTCCTTGAGTGAGACTGGGTGGGAGAGTGCCCCTTTCAATGCTTTCATTGTAGACCTTTAACAGAAATGGTGCTAACTGAGAAGAGAATGTTTTATAAAATTCAGCCACCAAGCCATCCGTACCTGGAGACTTGTTGTTCTTAAGAAGATCAATCGAGTTCAGTATCTCTTTTTCAGTAAATGGGCTGTCACAATAAAGCCTATCTGCAATTTTTATTACTCTTACATTATCTACAGAGTCCATAAACTGAGTAGCAACATTTGCCTTATAATTAGATTCATATAACTTTGAGTAAAATTTACAGCAAAATTGAGAGATGGTTTTAGCATCATTAGTGACAATACCATTAATGTTCAGCTGTTGGATAGTTTTGGTTTTAGATCTATGTTTTTCTAAACGAAAAAAATAAGCAGAGTTCTGCTCTCCTTCCTCTATCCATCTTTTTCTTGACCGGACAAACGCACCTTCAGCTTTATGGCGGTAAAGCTCATCAAGTTTAAGTTGAAAGGTCCTAAGTTGCAGTTTATCCTCCTCAGACTTCATCTGGTGGTAGTTGATATATTGACGAAATTTGAACAATTAATTTCTCTTCCTCTGCTGCCTTTGACTTAGCTATTTTTGCCCCATACTTTCGCAAAAATTTACCAGTTTCAAATTTAAAAAGTTCCCAGTTTGTACTGTAAGAATCCTCAACATTACCCTTGTTGATAAAGTGTTTTAACAATCGTGTAACTTCAGATTTTACAGCTGTATGGCTCAGCAGTGAACTATTCAATTTCCAATACGAAGATCTATTCATATTTTCAGTAGGACGGAGTTGTAAATTAATATATATAGCTCTATGGTCAGTAAGTGGCGTTGTAAGGATATTGACCGTAATGCTGTCCTCAAACAGATTTTTTGAAATTAACCAAAAATCAATACGTGATTTCCTTGAACCAGAACTGTTGCTCCATGTGAATGAAACATCATCAGGAAATTTCTCTCTCCAAATGTCAGTTACATTAAATTTATCCATAAATGCTTCCATCCTCAAGTTACTTTTAGAACATTGTGCTGGAGGCCACCTGTCTATAGTATCATTAAGTGAGACATTAAAATCTCCTCCTATTAACAAAAGTGAACTGGGATATTTAGAAAGCCAAAAAGTGATTCTTGTATCTAATGAGTCAATGAATTTATCATTTTCTGACTTGGTATTATAACCATATACATTAACAATTATAAAGATGGAATGATTGAATTCGACTACCAAACAAATGTAATGACCTAAGGAATCACAATCTGACTGTAAAACATTACCCCCGAATGTACCTTTGAGAGTTGTGACCCCAGCTGACCTCTCAGAGCCATGTGAATACCAGACATCATTACCCCACTGGGATTTCCAGAAGTTCACATCCGCAGAAACAGAATGGCTTTCTTGGAAAAAACAAAAATCACTTTTACATTTTTTAGCAAACAGAAATAGGGCTTTACGTTTACAAGTTTGTTTTAACCTCCTGGCATTAAGGGAAACTATAGAAAATGACAATGTAAGATACAAAAACTAAACAGTTAGTAAATAACCATTAAGAAGGGGCCGAGCATTGCATTTGTAAAAATATTTTGGTAAAAAAAAGAAAATTATATTATAAGCACAACTTGAGTGCTGGAATATAAAATAAAGTGCAGATAATAACAAGAGAGCACTATTACGTAATCAAAACGGTGTGCTTTCTCTTTTATAACTTCTCAGTAACAAATAAAAGTAACTCTGTGACAATAAACAACATACATAAACAACTGTACCATATGGTAGAAACTATAACCTTCCTTCTCATTTTTCCACTTCTTCTTTTTTATTCTGAGGAAGGAAAAACTTCTGCCCCATTCACAAAGCCTCGACATCCGACGTAGTAGGCCTTTTTGTTCTCCTTGCGAGCCTGTTCAATAATGGGCCACAATTTGCTCCGGCGGTCTCTGTCTTCCTTTGAGAGATCCTCAGCAAACTTCAGGTTTCGATTCTCCTTCAGGTATGGAGATGTCTTCGCAGCTTTCCACAGGTTATCTCTGGTCCTGCGGGAGATGAACTGGATTATAACAGCTCTGGGTTTGGTGCTGTTTGGGCGCTTGGGGCCAACACGATGTACTGTGTCGATGGTATCACAAAGATGATTTTTAACTTCAGGTAGCACAGCCTGACAGATCTCAACAGCCACCTTCCATATATCCTCCTGTTCTGCTTCTTTAACACCAAACAGCCTGAGGTTCCACCGTCTGGAGTATCGTTCCAAGTCTGTGATTCTCTGCTGGTATGTATCCATGCGACCTTCTTCTTTGGCAATTTTTTGCTCCAAAGAGCCAACTCTGCCTTTTACATCTTTAATCTCCTCACATGCAAAGTCCACAGTCTTTCTGATACCAGCAATCTGTAGTGCTAGGTCATCCATTCTTTCATTTATTAGTTTTGATAAAGTTTCAACCACATCCACGTTACCTTCCTTGGAATGCATTGCTTTGTTTGGCGCCGGAGATTGGCTGGGTGTGATGGGTAGAGGTGGAAACTCGTCCATCAATTCCTCCGTTGGAAGAGGAAGCGGAACAGCTGAATAGTTGTGACAATTGTCAGACAGTGGATTTACCGACGCAGCCGCCTGGCTAGCATTAGCTTTGTTATCAGCCTTGTTAGCATCAGCCTTTAGCAGTAGCTTTGTTCTGGAACTGCTCGAGGGTCTCTTGTTATCTCGGTTTGACATTTTGCCAGTTACTTCTCAAATTCGGTTCTTTTTTGAGTAAAGAGCAAAAAAACTATAAAAAAAACGAGTTGACGCGATATTTTTTACCTTATTATGTAGTTATATTTGCTAAGCTCGGCAGTAAGCGTCTACTTACTCGGCCATCTTGGAACCCCCCCCATCTTGTTGGCTAGCAGCTAGCTACAACACTACAAACATATCACTTCATATGCCCCCTAGCGGCCACAGGGCGAAACTAAATTCATGCTAGACAAGTTTCACTTTCGTTAACGACCACTAGGGGGTGCTAAAACAAGCCAAAACTGCCAAGTGTTCCTTACTCTTATATATACAGTCTTTGGTTCCTTATTGTCTGGCTTTCGAGAATAAGGATTTCCGCCCTCTAGCGGACAAAATCTGTTATTACAGGCAGTGTTAATAAAGCTAAACAAGACAAAACTCATCAGCACTTCCTGTAGATTCCTTCAAAATAAAACAACTTAAATTACTGTTAACAGCATAGTTACTTTAAATAACGGGAAAGCCAGAACATCTNAGTCTGAGCTAAAAACTAGTCTGAGCTAAAAGTTAGTCTGAACTAACAACTAGTCTGAGCTAAAAACTAGTCTGAGCTAAAAGTTAGTCTGAACTAACGACTAGTCTGAGCTAATGACTAGTCTAAGTAAATGGCTATTCTGAGCTAAAAACTAGTCTGAGCTAACAGCAATTGTGAGCTAACAGCTTTTCTGAGTTAAACAGTAGTTTGAGCTAACAGTTAGTCTGAGCTAATGACTGGTTTGAGCTAACAACTAGTCTAAGCAAATGGCTAGTCTGAGCTAACAGGTAGTCTGAGCTAATGACTATTCTGAGTTAACAGCTAGTCTGATCTGACAGCTAGTCTAAGCAAATGGCTATTCTGAGCTAACAGGTAGTCTGAGCTAATGACTATTCTGAGGTAACAGCTAGTCTGAACTAACAGCTAATCTGAGCTAAGAGCTAGTTTTACCTAACCAAGCCAAGCCAAGGGTAATCATAAACACGTTTGGAATAGTCTGCATAAGTTACTGGGGAAAGGACATAATAAAGCACCAAAGCGGTTGGAGATCAAAGACAAAGATACTTTATATAAGGAACCAGCTGAAATAGTGACTATTCTCAATAACCATTTTGTCAACTCTGTGAGACTGACTGTGCATAGTTCCATAAGTGGTCCATTACACTATTCACCAATTGATGTATTACAGCCAGTCTTTGTCCTAACTGAAATGTCTGAATTCAAGGTTAAATCTATAATCATGTCTATTAAGAACTCCAAATCAAAAGATATATTTGGACTAGACTCCATGTTTTTAAAAAAACATGCTGATTCTCTTACAGGGCCCATTTCTAGGATCATAAACACCTCTTTTAAGGAGGGTAAATTTCCAAATGACTGGAAGTCTGCTGCTGTTGTACCAGCCTATAAATCAGGAGATGTAACTGACATGAATAATTATAGACCGATTAGTATTTTACCTATTATGTCTAAGATCTCTGAAAAATGTGTAGCGGAGCAATTGATTGAGCATCTTAACAGTAGTCCTTTTAAACTACATCCTATGCAATTTGGTTTTAGAGCTAATCACTCCACAGAGACAGCTAACTGTTTCTTTGTGGAAAACATCAAGTCCAAATTGGACAGAGGAGGTATAGTGGGAGCAGTTTTTTTAGATTTGAAAAGAGCCTTCGACACTGTCAATCATGACATACTTGTCCAGAAATTGTCTTGTTTTAACTTCTCAACCAGTGCTACTGATTGGATAAGGTCTTACCTAGCAAACAGAGTTCAGTGTGTGAGAGTTAATGGTGAGACGTCTACACCATTGAGGAACGCATTGGGTGTACCCCAGGGATCTGTCCTGGGCCCTATTCTGTTCAGCATTTACATAAATGATCTGCCATCAGTGTGCACTGGATGTGAGGTGCAGATGTATGCTGATGATACAGTCATATATGTCCATGCAGAAACTAAAGCCCAAGCTGCTGCTAAGCTTAGCAATACAATGATACATGTACATAAATGGCTTGCTTGCTCACAGCTGTATCTCAATGTTAAGAAGACAGTTTGTATGTTCTTTAGCAAAAGGAACACTTTATCTCATTGTGACCCCACTGTCTGTGTGTCTGGGGAGGGCATTCAAACAGTTACGCGGTTTAAATACCTGGGCATTATTCTTGACTCTACTTTATCATTTAAACATCAAGTGAAAAGGGTGGTGCAAATTACTAAATACAATTTAGCAAATTTTAGGTATGTAAGAAACTGTTTAACAACACCTGTAGCAAAGGTATATATGAACACTATGATTTTTCCTCACCTAACATATTGTGTTACAAGCTGGACCCAGGTGTGTAGTACAACATTAAGGCCTATTTTATCACTTCACAAACAGGCAATTAAAGTCTTGGACAAAAAAGCCAACCTCTATCATCACTGTAATGTCCTTACTAAATATAACTTACTTAGTTGGGAAAATATCCTAAAATACAGTGATGCATGTCTAATTTTTAAGATTATCAATGGGAAGGCTCCCCCACCACTTAGCGCTTTTATACAGCAGAAATCATCTAGCAGCAGAACCACTCGGTCTGCATTAAGAGGGGACTGTGATATCCCTCATAGGTCTAGTTCCTTTGGTCAGTTGTGCTTTTCTGTGAGAGCCCCTAAGCTATGGAATCAATTACCAGTGGACATTAGAAACTCTACTTCATATCACACATTCACACTCCGTCTCAAGAACTGGCTTTTAAGCACACAAAAATGTGAACACTTCTCGTAATAATCATTGTATGTTTGTTTTAGACTTTATTGTGTAATCCTATTGGAGGTATGAGAGGTTGATGGATATATGGCTACTTTGGATTTTTTAATGAGTGTATGATTAATGAATATATGTTTTTTATGTTTTTATGTTTTAATGGAATAAGTGCAATGGTATTGTGTTTTTATTGTTGTATATTAATTTCTTGTGCTTGTTATGCTTATTTAATATGTTCTTTCTTTCTTTTTAGCCGTTATGTGCTTAGTTTAGCATCTTGCCAATGGACTACAGTTGAAAATTAGCCTGCTGGCTAACACTGGCACATTTACAGAAATGTCAATTAATGTGCACTGTCCTTAAATAAATAAATGAAAAAATGAAATGACGGAGCTCGGTCATCCGGGAGGGGCTCGGAGTAGACCCGCTGCTCCTCCACATCGAGAGGAGCCAGTTGAGGTGGCTCGAGCATCTGATTAGGATGCCTCCTGGACGCCTCCCTGGTGAGGTTTTCCGGGCACGTCCAACCGGGAGGAGACCCAAAGGAAGACCCAGGACACACTGGAGAGATTATGTCTCCCGGCTGGCCTGGGAACGCCTTGGGATTCCCCCGGAGGAGCTGGCCCAAGTGGCTGGGGAGAGGGAGGTCTGGGCTTCCCTCCTTAAGCTGCTGCCCCCGCGACCCGACTCCGGATAAGCGGGAGAAAATGGATGGATGGATGGATGTTTTGCCCAATTAATTTTGAATGTATTGTTTAAGGTAGTGAAATCCAAAATATTGAGTCCACCATGTTCATAGTCATTCATCATTACACTCTTTCTAATGTAATGTGTTTTGTTCTTCCATAAGAAGTTAATGAGCATTCGGTCAATATCCCTACAAGTTCCGTTGTCCACATGCAGGGATTTGGCAGCATAAGTCAGTCGAGATAGACCTTCTGCTTTGGAAAGCAACACTCGTCCTCTTAAACTTAAATCTCTTTGTAACCACTGATTTAACTTGGATCGAGTTTTTTTAATAATTGGAGGGAAATTAGAGGTAATTCTGTTTTTTTGATCTTTACAGATAATCAGGCCTAAATAGGTTACTTCGTGTTGAACAGCTACATTACAAATACTTTGATCATTACAATTTTTGATAGGTAATAATTGACATTTGTTTAAGTTTAAAATCAATCCAGAAGCTTTTGAGAAGTCATATATGATTTTTAGCGCAATTGGCACCTGACTAGCATTTTTAAGAAAAATTGTGGTATCATCTGCCAGCTGGCTGGTGACAACCTCTCTATCTGCTATGTTTATACCTTTCATGGGACTATTAGTAATGTAAGAAGCAAGAATTTGAGTACAAAGTAGAAAAAGATAAGGACTGATCGGGCACCCTTGGCGTACACCTCGATTCAGACAGAAACAAGACGTGGTGCCATTTTTCATTCGGATAGAGCTGTTCGCGTCAGAGTATAAAGTTTTTATGGCGTTGCAGAAGAAATCACCAAAGCCAAATTTCTTGAGTGAGAGAAATATGAACTCATGCTCAATTGAGTCAAAAGCTTTGTAGAAGTCGAGGAAAAGGATAAATGAGTTATCAAGGATTAGCTCCGAGTAGTCCAGGATATCCAAGACAAGTCTAATATTATTGGAGATGTGCCTGTTTGTCATAAAACCAGATTGTGTCTCATCTATAACATCATCCAAAACATTTTTAATTCTTTTGGCCAGCAATAGAGCTATTATTTTATAGTCATTATTTAGGAGGCTTATTGGTCTCCAGTTATCTATAGAAAGTAAGTCCTTCTTAGGTTTAGGAATTAAAGTAATAAGTCCTTGAGTGAGACTGGGTGGGAGAGTGCCCCTTTCAATGCTTTCATTGTAGACCTTTAACAGAAATGGTGCTAACTGAGAAGAGAATGTTTTATAAAATTCAGCCACCAAGCCATCCGTACCTGGAGACTTGTTGTTCTTAAGAAGATCAATCGAGTTCAGTATCTCTTTTTCAGTAGATGGGCTGTCACAATAAAGCCTATCTGCAATTTTTATTACTCTTACATTATCTACAGAGTCCATAAACTGAGTAGCAACATTTGCCTTATAATTAGATTCATATAACTTTGAGTAAAATTTACAGCAAAATTGAGAGATGGTTTTAGCATCATTAGTGACAATACCATTAATGTTCAGCTGTTGGATAGTTTTGGTTTTAGATCTATGTTTTTCTAAACGAAAAAAATAAGCAGAGTTCTGCTCTCCTTCCTCTATCCATCTTTTTCTTGACCGGACAAACGCACCTTCAGCTTTATGGCGGTAAAGCTCATCAAGTTTAAGTTGAAAGGTCCTAAGTTGCAGTTTATCCTCCTCAGACTTCATCTGGTGGTAGTTGATATATTGACGAAATTTGAACAATTAATTTCTCTTCCTCTGCTGCCTTTGACTTAGCTATTTTTGCCCCATACTTTCGCAAAAATTTACCAGTTTCAAATTTAAAAAGTTCCCAGTTTGTACTGTAAGAATCCTCAACATTACCCTTGTTGATAAAGTGTTTTAACAATCGTGTAACTTCAGATTTTACAGCTGTATGGCTCAGCAGTGAACTATTCAATTTCCAATACGAAGATCTATTCATATTTTCAGTAGGACGGAGTTGTAAATTAATATATATAGCTCTATGGTCAGTAAGTGGCGTTGTAAGGATATTGACCGTAATGCTGTCCTCAAACAGATTTTTTGAAATTAACCAAAAATCAATACGTGATTTCCTTGAACCAGAACTGTTGCTCCATGTGAATGAAACATCATCAGGAAATTTCTCTCTCCAAATGTCAGTTACATTAAATTTATCCATAAATGCTTCCATCCTCAAGTTACTTTTAGAACATTGTGCTGGAGGCCACCTATCTATAGTATCATTAAGTGAGACATTAAAATCTCCTCCTATTAACAAAAGTGAACTGGGATATTTAGAAAGCCAAAAAGTGATTCTTGTATCTAATGAGTCAATGAATTTATCATTTTCTGACTTGGTATTATAACCATATACATTAACAATTATAAAGATGGAATGATTGAATTCGACTACCAAACAAATGTAATGACCTAAGGAATCACAATCTGACTGTAAAACATTACCCCCGAATGTACCTTTGAGAGTTGTGACCCCAGCTGACCTCTCAGAGCCATGTGAATACCAGACATCATTACCCCACTGGGATTTCCAGAAGTTCACATCCGCAGAAACAGAATGGCTTTCTTGGAAAAAACAAAAATCACTTTTACATTTTTTAGCAAACAGAAATAGGGCTTTACGTTTACAAGTTTGTTTTAACCTCCTGGCATTAAGGGAAACTATAGAAAATGACAATGTAAGATACAAAAACTAAACAGTTAGTAAATAACCATTAAGAAGGGGCCGAGCATTGCATTTGTAAAAATATTTTGGTAAAAAAAAGAAAATTATATTATAAGCACAACTTGAGTGCTGGAATATAAAATAAAGTGCAGATAATAACAAGAGAGCACTATTACGTAATCAAAACGGTGTGCTTTCTCTTTTATAACTTCTCAGTAACAAATAAAAGTAACTCTGTGACAATAAACAACATACATAAACAACTGTACCATATGGTAGAAACTATAACCTTCCTTCTCATTTTTCCACTTCTTCTTTTTTATTCTGAGGAAGGAAAAACTTCTGCCCCATTCACAAAGCCTCGACATCCGACGTAGTAGGCCTTTTTGTTCTCCTTGCGAGCCTGTTCAATAATGGGCCACAATTTGCTCCGGCGGTCTCTGTCTTCCTTTGAGAGATCCTCAGCAAACTTCAGGTTTCGATTCTCCTTCAGGTATGGAGATGTCTTCGCAGCTTTCCACAGGTTATCTCTGGTCCTGCGGGAGATGAACTGGATTATAACAGCTCTGGGTTTGGTGCTGTTTGGGCGCTTGGGGCCAACACGATGTACTGTGTCGATGGTATCACAAAGATGATTTTTAACTTCAGGTAGCACAGCCTGACAGATCTCAACAGCCACCTTCCATATATCCTCCTGCTCTGCTTCTTTAACACCAAACAGCCTGAGGTTCCACCGTCTGGAGTATCGTTCCAAGTCTGTGATTCTCTGCTGGTATGTATCCATGCGACATTCTTCTTTGGCAATTTTTTGCTCCAAAGAGCCAACTCTGCCTTTTACATCTTTAATCTCCTCACATGCAAAGTCCACAGTCTTTCTGATACCGGCAATCTGTAGTGCTAGGTCATCCATTCTTTCATTTATTAGTTTTGATAAAGTTTCAACCACATCCACGTTACCTTCCTTGGAATGCATTGCTTTTTTTGGCGCCGGAAATTGGCTGGGTGTGATGGGTAGAGGTGGAAACTCGTCCATCAATTCCTCCGTTATTGGAAGAGGAAGCGGAACAGCTGAATAGTTGTGACAATTGTCAGACAGTGGATTTACCGACGCAGCCGCCTGGCTAGCATTAGCTTTGTTATCAGCCTTGTTAGCATCAGCCTTTAGCAGTAGCTTTGTTCTGGAACTGCTCGAGGGTCTCTTGTTATCTCGGTTTGACATTTTGCCAGTTACTTCTCAAATTTGGCTCTTTTTTGAGTAAAGAGCAAAAAAACAAAGGAAAAAAAGGTGTTGACGCGATATTTTTACCTTATTATGTAGTTATATTTGCTAAGCTCGGCAGTAAGCGTCTACTTACTCGGCCATCTTGGAACCCCCCCGACATGACCGTTCAGACTGCAAAAAACTCGGATAGGAGGCGGATTTAATGCGACATGACCGTTCAGACTGTAGTCGCTTTCAAAAAATGTGCATATGTGTCGCAATCAGTACTACATATTGAAACGACCTGGATCGGATTAGGAAAAATTGGATCTGTGCTGTTCAGACTGTCACAAAAAAATCAGATAAGGGTCACGGGCAGGTCAAAATGCAGATTTGATGCGCTTTTGCCTGCAGTGTGAACATAGCCTTAGATTTCACAGAAGTGTGACTGACTTGGAGTCACATTATGTTGATTAATTGTTCCCTTTTTTGAGCTGTGTGAGTGTGTGTTACATTTATTTCCACATTACTGTTTTAGTTCTCATTATTATTCTGCCTCTTATGTTTTATCATGTCATATTGTGTTTATTTTCTTTAATATGTACAGTCTCTTTACCTCTTTTTAATATGACTAAGATTCCAGAATAAAGGCTACTCAACTTCACTTGAATATAACATAAGGAAAAACTTTTTATTTTAATTGATTAAATAAAACAAAACTATGATAACAGATGGAAAAACAACGTGTCTTTACTTTAAGTAAGTGCCTGAGGAAGTTATTTATCACAAGTTTTGTGTTTCTTACAGAACACACGGGTCTGTGGAATACTGGTTATTCCGTTCCACACTCCAGTCCAGTAGGTGGCGGTAATGCACCTTTACTCTGGTCAACCAGCAAAAAGCTTTAGCAGAAGAAGAACCCGGAAGCTGTTAGCAGCGTTAGCTTGTTGTTTGCTAGCAGCGTTAGCTCGTGGTTCTGGTGTGTGAGGTGACTCTCTGAGGCTCTGCAGCAACAATGTCTTCAGCTCAGTCTCTGAGAGAGTTTATCACAGAGCGGCTAACTGCTGCTGCTGCAGAAATATTCTCCGAGTATGAAAAAACCATCGTCCGCTACGAGGAAGAGATCGATCGTCAGCGCAGACTGCTGGAGCTCAGCTGGAAACCACAGATCAACTTACACAGAATAGGTATGAAACAGCAGCGGGACTCATGTGGTTCTACTGAGGACACAATCTCAGGACGGTCTGCTTGGATCCGTTTGCTGTTCTGAAGCTTTTTGACACAACTGAGCTGAAATCAGTCGCTAAACTTTGTTCCTCTTTAGAGAAATAAATCAGTAACATTTCAGGGGTTTTAGCAAGTTTTCAGACACATTTTCATTTTCAGGAACTCCACTAAATCAGTTTAAAAGAGACAAACTTTAAACACTTAGTGAACGTTTCCAGCTGATGTTCTACAACCAGAGACTTGTTTAGAATAGTTTCTGTTAGTCTGATCTGTTTGTGGACTTTACCAAGTAAAGCTGTCAGCAGTTTCAAAGTGGAGACTGATTCCATGAAAACATCCTCAGTCCTGTTTTCATCAGAGACTCTGATGATGCATCTGAGGAACGTCTGGATGTTTATGTGTCTATAAAACTCACCTGTAGTACCTGTGTGTCCATCCCTCAAGTCAATAAGAGTTAAACCAATAAATCTGATAGATGCTGAGTCCAGTTCTGCTGTGGGTCAGACAGACACACACACTTGCTGTGGGTCAGTCAGACACACACACCTGCTGTGGGTCAGTCAGACACACACACCTGCTGTGGGTCAGTCAGACACACACACCTGCTGTTCTCATCTCTGATTGTAGAACTGTGTGTGGTTATTTGTCAGGTCAAGAGTTCATTATTGTCTAAAACATCTTCAGATGCATCAGGTGATTAAAGTGAAGTGTGCTTTCTTATTGTCACATGAATCAGCTTTTAGTTTGGTCTGTTTGTCTGTCCAGAACTCCCACTGCATGATGTCAGGAAAGATGAGGAGGTTCTGACTGACCAGCAGCTCTGGAACCAGGAGAGGACCTCCAGTTTGGACCAGGAACAACCAGAACCTTTACAGGAGGGACCAGAACCTCCACAGATGAAAGTGGAGCAGGATGAGCCAGAACCTTTGCAGATTCTAGAACAAGAGGAGCTCTGCATCAGTCAGGATGGAGCTCAGTTTGTACTGAAGCTGGAGACGGTTTCCTCCCTTGTGACTCCTGCTGATGAGGAAAGAGACCACGATGAACCAGAACCAGACACGCACCAACTCCTTTTGTCACCGTTTCCTGAGGCTGAGATCAGAGCTGCTGCTCCTCCAGGGTCAACAGGTGAGGGGGGTTCTATGATCATTTTCCTTACTGTGATGTCACAATAAGGAACTTTTAAAAACATGTTTTATTCATATAGGAAGCCTGAGTCTCCTCCCCTTTCGATCGGCTCTTGGGTCCCTGAACGGGGCTATAAGAGCTGTTTTCTAATCCGCTTTGCCTCACGCCCTGAATCACACACATGTTGTTCTTCAGTTTAAATGAAAAGCAATGATGTGTGTTTCGACTATGTCTGTCATGTAGTTTGAGATTTATCAGCTTGTTCATAATTAAAACAACTACAAATCAGACGTCGCATAAATGACGTCACCACAGCATCTCTTCTCAGCAGTTGGAGTCCTCTACGTGTTTTCACATGTAGCGTTGGACAGGCCTTAAGGTCAGAGGTGTGACATGGAAGTGTCCAGTCTTCCGCCCAGAACGTTGTGCACTTCACCATACCTCAACAGTCTCCTGTTCCTGGCCCTGCTACTGAGAAGTAGCCAAAACAATCCAGTCTCCTGACTGCATGTTTACATGCAGCTGCAACCCAAGGTCTCACGGAGACTTGACTCTTTTCCCTTTTAGTAAAAGAATCTTAATTTGCCTCAGAACATGATTTCTTCCACCTTACTGGTTAATTACAGTCATATTCAGTCCTATCTATTCACTCTACAAGAAATGTCATATCTAAAGGGATTTAATAATGTTTTTACTGCTTTACAGCAATGAATGAGGCAACATAAGTGTTATTCTTATAATGCTTTCTTTCAGATCTTAAATACACCAAATGAGGCTACTTGACGAGTTTAATAATGGTTTATTATCAGTATATTCACATATCAAGTACTATATTAATAAATGAATGTTTAATAGTGATGTGCGACTCATGAACGAATCGTTCAATACTCGAGAATCACTTTACTGACTCATGAATCACGAGTCACAATCCCAGCTGACTCATTTACTGACTCGTCCCTGTTACTGTTAGCAAACTAATTTCATTAGTAGAAATATATCTAGCTTATCATTAAAATTGTGGGAAAAAATAACAACCAGTTTCTTAATAAAAGCATTTTTTTACCTGCTCTGGCCTGGAAGCTCATTAGTTCCCAGTAGCATCACTCTGCTAACAGCACATTTGATTCACTCACGACTCACCCCCTCCCTTCCTGAAAGCTAGCTTAAAATGCCCAGTGCTAAATCGTAGCATGAACGAATCATTCAGTTCCTCCATAGCGGGCCTCATGCAGAGGACAAACGAATCACTCCCTCCCTCCCTCGTGGGTTTCAGCTCAAACGAGTCACTCATTGGAGTGGAGGCTCGCAGTACCGCTAACCTGGCTCAGCTAGTGAGTCATGACTCACGCAGCTCGCGGTACGGATCACTCACTACTCCCAACCGGGTTTCAGCTCATAGGAGTCCCCCAGTGGAAGCTCGCGGTACTACAAGCTCACTCACCTCTCCCTCCTGGCTCTCAGCTGCAGAAACTCAGGCTGTTACAGGGGAAGAGTCGCTCCTTCACCTGAGTTGAACTTTGATAGTGTGACTGACGCCATATTCAGTCTACACCTTTTTTTTGCAAAGATAATAAGCAGACTAAAGAAAAAATATAATATTTCAGTTCCACCAACGTCCTCAAACTTCACGTTTTCCTTAAGACACATTTTCTGATCTGTGAAGTAAATAGATTAAACATTAGTGATGGTAAACTCGATTCTTTTTACTGAATCGAGTTTGAATGAGTCACTCACCAAAATGAATCAGGTTTTCGAGTCATTTGAGTCACTGAGTCAGTTGCCCGGAGTGCAAAAAAAATCTACATTTTCACTCAAACTTAATTTGCTCCTCTTTCTATGTAAATCCTACTGCTAAGATGAGTGATTGAAAAAACTCCATTTTATACACCGAAATTCATTTTTTTAAATAGTGGTAAACGCCCATTTACAATTGTCAGATTCTGATTTGCCAAAATTTATAAATGAAGAACCTTGAAGGAAAAGTTCGCTTTTTTAGACATTAAGTTTTATGTGTTCCTTCACCCACCCAGTGCTCTGTAACCTTTGACCCATTTCACACACACCCCTGCTCAGAGATTTTCAGGGGAGAAGTGATTCATAAAAGTAGTTCTGGCTAGTTTCGGGGGCACTGTATCTGCACAGTTTAGCCTCTGAAAGCATGGCTAATTTACATCTCACAAACAAAGCTAGGTAAATTTACAACGTCACATTACAACGGGACTACTTTTTGTCATTCGTATCCCTGCGCCGCTCACCGCAGCTGTAGAACGGGCTCGTGTCTGGCTGCTAATCCTGGCTGTATGAGTGAAACAACAACTTCTAAAGTCACATAAAAGTAGTTTTTCTTAAATATATCGAGCCATGGTGCGTACTTGCAGCTTCCCGGGTTGTAACAATAAGGATGTTACAGGATCACCTTTTCGGTTTCACACTTTTCCTGCTAAGGACGTTTCTCTAAGGCTGTCACGGTTTCCGCCTCCCGACCTTCCACCTCCGGTCTGCCAGCTCCCTCCTAGGACTCCAACTCCCATCATTCCTCAGCCACGTCACCAACCGCGACTATATCAGGAAGTCGCTCACTCTTCACGCCACTCAGTCATCGTCTTCACCGACCCATGATCAGAGTACCAACCGAACCGAACCAGCAACCTACTAGCTACCGAACAGTAAGTCTCTTTTGTCTTACCTCTGGGATATCTTCGCGGCTCCGCTTCCCGTCGGAGATCGTTCGGATATTCCTAGATTAAACCGCGTGCCGGCTCCTTCCCGACACGAGCACTTCCGTGTTCGGGCGGTAACGCACGCTACAGCTCAACTCCCTCCAGTCGCCTCGCCAACCCGACAGGATGACTGAGTCCGTTATTAACGCTGTGGTGTTCGAGCGAATGAAAGCCGAGCTGATCCAGCTCCGCGCCATGGTGGATCGACTTAACACAAAGGTGGATTCCCTGTCTGACCTCACGCTGCAATTATCCACCGCTCTGAATGCGCTACAACAACGCGGGCAGACCGCGGCCAGAGAGGAGCCGCAGTACGGTCTTCCCGATAAGTGGAATGGTTCCGATGGGAACCCAGACGGCCTCCTTGCTACCCTGGATATGCTACATGAATGCCAACCAGGAAAGTACCCCACGGCCCGCTCTCGGGTCGCTCAGCTCACCTCTCTCCTTTCTGGCCGAGCCCAGGAATGGGCCGCCGCGCTCTATAATGCTAAATCCCCTGCCTGCAACAATTATGCAACTTTTGTGGCGGAGCTCCGAAAGACTTTTGTTCCACCCAGCAGTGATGTGGGGGCCGAGGCCCGCCTTCTGAAGCTCAGACAACGGGAGCGCTCTGTGTGCGCCTACGTCTCAGAGTTCCGCACCATCGCCGCCAAAGTCCAGTGGGATGACCCCGCTTTTCGTGCTGTTTTCTTAGAAGGGTTGGCGCCTTACATACGGGACGAGATGACGGGGCGTGAAATACCCGATACCCTGGACGAAGTGGTGGACCACGCCCTCCGCATAGACCAACGGGTCCTAGTCCGGCCCCGGTCCGCTGCTCGCCCTGTACGCCCACACGGGCCAACTGCACACTCTCCCTCTCGTCCGTCAGGCAGCCCTCCAGCGGCTTCCCGTGAGGAACCGATGCAATTAGGCCACCTTCCGCCCGCCGAGAGGGAACGGAGATGGAGGGAAGGTCGCTGCGCCTATTGTGGTTCCCCCGACCATCATCGAGCCACCTGCCCCCTGCGGCCGGGAAACGGAGGGACCCGCTGAGCATAGGGGGGACTCAGTTTGGGCCATCACCATCCTCCTCCAACCGACTTATGCTTCCCGTCACACTTTCTCACGGTCAGGACTCCGCCCAACTCGAGGCTCTGGTCGATTCAGGAGCAGCAGACAACTTTATGGACGAGGGTCTGGCCAAGCGTCTACGGATTCCTCTCCTCCGCCTTGAGCATGTCGTTCCTGTGACCTCGGTGGACGGTCGGCCCCTCCAGCCCTTCCCGGTTCAACACCGAACCCAGCCTCTCTGCATGACAACTCAGGGTCACCGAGAGTGGCTCCATTTCTTACTCATCTCGGCTCCGTCCTCTCCCCTGATTCTAGGATTCCCCTGGCTCAGCCTCCACGACCCTCAGATCACCTGGTCCCAGAACCGCCTTGTAGGCTGGGGGACTCATTGCCACGATCACCTCTCTTCACCAAACAGCAATCTGGCCAACCCAACCACTCCACCTCTAGATGTACCGTCTCAGTACCACGACCTAACTGCCGTCTTCGACAAGGGGCGTGCCACCTCATTACCCCCGCGTCGACCCTACGACATGGAGATACGCCTGCAGCCTGGAACCATACCCCCACGGGGGCGCCTCTTCTCTCTCTCTCTCCCCGAGACCCGGGCTATGAACGACTACATAAATGAGGCCCTTCAACAAGGGCTTATACGCCCCTCTTCGTCCCCTGGAGCGGCTGGCTTCTTTTTTGTGAAGAAGAAAGACGGGGGCCTACGCCCGTGCATTGATTACAGAGGCCTCAACAAGATCACCATCCGCGACCGTCACCCACTCCCTCTGCTCACCACCGCTTTCGACTCTATTTCCCACGCCCGCATCTTTACCAAACTGGATCTCAGAAACGCCTACAATCTGATCCGCATAAAAGCGGGAGATGAGTGGAAAACGGCGTTCATCACGCCTACCGGCCATTGGGAGTACCAAGTGATGCCCTTCGGCCTCTGTAACAGCCCAGCCGTTTTCCAACGGTTCATCAACGACATTCTCCGGGACATGCTCGGCCGCTGGGTGTTCGCCTACTTGGATGACATCCTCGTGTACTCCAAAACAGAGGCGGAGCATTACCATCATGTCCGAGCAGTACTCACCCGACTTCAGGAGAATCAGCTGTACTGCAAGGCGGAGAAGTGCACCTTCCATCAACGCTCCATCTCCTTCCTAGGATTTGTGATCACGGATCAAGGCATCAACATGGACCCCCTGAAGGTGCAGGCGGTTAAGGAATGGCCCCTTCCCACCTGCCTGAAGCAACTCCAGAGCTTCCTAGGCTTCGCCAACTTCTACCGACGGTTCATCAGGGGTTTCAGCACCGTAGTAGCCCCTCTCACCTCTATCACCAAGCCGACCCCCCCTAACCAGCCCTTCCAACTTACCCCTTCTGCTATCCAGGCCTTCCAGTACCTGGTCTCCCGCTTCACCTCTGCCCCCATTCTCCGACACCCTGACACCACCGCTCCCTTTGTGGTTGAAGTGGACGCCTCGGATGTCGGCGCCGGGGCGGTTCTCTCTCAGTACGATCTTCAGGGGATACTCCATCCCTGTGCCTTCTTTTCACGCAAATTCTCCTCCACCCAACAACGTTACGGCATCGGGGACCGGGAGTTACTGGCCATAAAGTGGGCCCTGGAGGAATGGAGGCAATGGCTCCTGGGCACCCCCGTACCCTTTACGATATGGACGGATCATCAGAACCTCACCCACATCCGGTCGGCCAAACAACTAAACCCTCGACAAGCCCGCTGGGCCCTTTTTTTTGAGCCCTATGATTTCCATCTGGCCTACCGCCCGGGCGTAAAGAACCTCAAGGCGGATGCCCTATCCCGCCAGCATAGCCATTCAGTCCCGACCTCTGAACCCGCACCTATCCTCCCGGTGCACCGCTTTGTAGCACCTTTACGGTGGCCTCTGGAGGAGTCCATCCAGACCGCCCTCAGGACTGACCCAGCACCTCCGGAAACACCTCCCAACCGCCTCTATGTCCCAGCTGTCTGTCGTCGGGAGGCCCTTGCCTGGGCTCACTCCTCCATGCTTTCAGGCCACGCCGGCTTCTCCCGAACTCTCAAATTCCTCCAACGAGCTCTATGGTGGCCCCGTATGGCCAGGGACGTCAAAGAATACACCGACGCCTGTGACGTCTGCGCCCGCTTCAAGACCTCCAACCTGCCACCTGCCGGGCTCCTCCGTCCCCTGCCTGTTCCAGATCGCCCGTGGTCTCACGTGGGTCTGGACTTCGTCACAGGACTGCCGAATGTACATGGTCTGGACACCATCATGACCGTGGTCGACCGATTCTCCAAGGCGGCCCACTTTGTGGCCCTTTCCGGCCTCCCCACGGCCCGTCACACGGCAGAGCTTTTCTTGGAACACGTTGTGCGCCTCCACGGCTTCCCCGCTGATGTGGTCTCCGACAGAGGACCCCAGTTCGCAGCCCGGTTTTGGAGGGCTTTCTGCCGTCTCATTGGCGCCTCGGCCAGTCTTTCCTCGGGGTACCATCCCCAGACTAACGGACAAACCGAGAGAAGTAACCAACAACTGGGCCGCTTCCTCAGGTGCTTCACCTCGACGCAGCCATCCCAATGGCCCAAGTTCCTCCTCTGGGCGGAACTCTCTCACAACCTCCATACTTCATCCGCCACTCAACTCTCCCCTTTCGAAGTCTGCTATGGATACCAGCCTCCACTGTTCGCACATCAGGAGCCGGAGGTCCTCGTCCCGGCTGCCCAAGCCATGGTCCGACGCTGTAAGAATGCCTGGATCAAGGCAAAGGCCTCCATCACCCGGGCCAACTCCCGCTATGCCCATCAGCACCAACGTCATCACCGATCTGGCCCGCCTTACAAACCCGGGGACAAAGTCTGGGTGTCCACCTCCGGCCTGCGTCTCCACTCCGGTTCCAAGAAACTCGCCCCCCGGTTCCTCGGACCTTACACTGTGGAAAGAGTCATCAATCCTGTCTCCTTTCGGCTACGACTCCCTGCTGGGCTCCGGATCCATCCCACCTTCCACTCCTCTCTGCTCAAGCCACACGTCTCCTCGCCCCTCTCTCCTCCGCCTGCTCCGTCGCCACCTCCCCGACGCCTTCTGGCCGGGGACCCTGTCTACACGGTTCGCCGTCTCCTGGACGCCCGCCGCCGGGGTCGGGGCTGGCAGTATCTCGTCGACTGGGCTGGTTTCGGCCCTGAGGAGCGCTCCTGGGAGCCCACCCGGTCCATCCTGGACCCCTCTTTGATCTCTGACTTCTGGGACCGCCGGGGCGGTCTGGGGACTTCTGGAGCTGTCCCTGGACGGGGGGGTGCTGTCACGGTTTCCGCCTCCCGACCTTCCACCTCCGGTCTGCCAGCTCCCTCCTAGGACTCCAACTCCCATCATTCCTCAGCCACGTCACCAACCGCGACTATATCAGGAAGTCGCTCACTCTTCACGCCACTCAGTCATCGTCTTCACCGACCCATGATCAGAGTACCAACCGAACCGAACCAGCAACCTACTAGCTACCGAACAGTAAGTCTCTTTTGTCTTACCTCTGGGATATCTTCGCGGCTCCGCTTCCCGTCGGAGATCGTTCGGATATTCCTAGATTAAACCGCGTGCCGGCTCCTTCCCGACACGAGCACTTCCGTGTTCGGGCGGTAACGCACGCTACAGCTCAACTCCCTCCAGTCGCCTCGCCAACCCGACAAAGGCATCATGGCTTTTAGCAATCGGCTACTCCAAGGATACTCGGCTGGAACGAGTCAAAACCTTTCGTTTGTGCAGTGCACACTTCAAAGAGGATGATTACATCAGGAAAAAATTCGGGAAAAGTGAAAGACTGTTTTTGAAGAGTTCGGCCGTACCAGAAATCTGGGTAAATTTTGTTTTTAAAAAATTATTTATTCTGCTATGTCCGCCGTATTCATGCAATCATCTTCGCATTTTAGCGCATTATTTATGCAATCATCTTTACACCGATGGTTGATCATAGACTGCAGTAGCTTTGTCAACAATCTGTGTTGATGTGTGTGTTTTGTGTAGCAAATGCAATTCTTCATCCGTGTACTCTGGCTCATAAAGATATCCTAGTAGTAAAATAAGTTTCTTCTTTATCTGATATAGTGTTAAAATGAAATTCGTCATCAGATGAGACGGAGTCTGACATGTTTTCGGCATTCGGCAGTGAAACAGCTGACATACGAAGCGCTGTTTAATATCCACGGTGAGCGGCGCAGGGATACGAATGACAAAAAGTAGTCCTGTTGTAATGTGACGTTGAAAATTTACCCAGCTTTGTTTGTGAGATGTAAATTAGCCATGCTTTCAGAGGCGAATCCTTTTGTGAGGCTAAACGGCGCAGATACAGTGCCCCCGAAACTAGCCAGAACTACGTTTATGAATCACTTCTCTCCTGAGCATCTCTGAGCAGGGGTGTGTGTGTGAAATGGGTCAAAGGTTACAGAGCACTGGGTGGGTGAAGGAACACATAAAACTTAATGTCTAAAAAAGCGAACTTTTCCTTTAAAAGAAGTAGCACTTCCTCTTCAATTCAGTCCATGCTGAAGCTCAAAGCTCACGCTAAATGATCACCCTATGGGGAGTCAAGCCAGACTTTCTAGTGGATTAATTATAGCGGCATAAAGAACCACCTCTTTTGAATCAAGCAATTGTTATCTGCAACCTGCAACCAACTATCAGCCATGAAACAGTCCGCCTGCAGCCCGGGAGGTTATCTCGGACCAGCTGATGTGGGGTCAAAAGGACTACGGCCTGTGACATCCACAAGTAAAACTTCGTACCAGCTGGATCGCCGAGAAGCCTCTATTCGGGTACCATAGCTCTGCACTGGCGTTGGATGGGTTATTAATAATTCTATTAATTTGACAATTTGTTAAACCATAAACATTCAGCCAAATTTATTTTCTAAACCCAGACAACACATTTTTTCTAAGACACTCAGATTTTATTAACACCTAAGCTCATATTTCACCTTTGCTCATTCATTGTCTCAGTTATATTGCTTGATAAATGGTAAATGGCCTGTATTTGTATAGCACCTTCTTAGGGTTCTACAACCCCCCAAGGCGCTTCACAACACAATCAGTCATCCACCCATTCACACTTTGGTGGGGATGAGCTACATCATAGCTACAGCTGCCCTGGGGTGCACTGACAGAGGCGAGGTGGCCGAGCATTGGTGCCACCAGTCCCTCCGACCACCACCAGCAGGCAAGGCGGGTTAAGTGTCTTGCCCAAGGACACAACGACAGCGACAGACTGAGCGGGACGTGAACCTGCAACCTTCCGGTTGCAAGGCGGTCACTTAACTCCTCTGCCACCATTAACCTAGATTATTATCAATCAAATATTAAAGGTTCAATGATAGTGATAATTCATATTTATATGGAATATCACCTCTTATTGAATACCTTTAATATTTTATTGATTTTATAGATTTTAGTGACACCTAAGCTCATATTTCACCTTTGCTCATTCATTGTCTCAGTTATATTGCTTTAAACCATCATTTAACATAATTTATCTTGTATCATCATTAGTAGAAGTATAGTTAGCGTTAGCATTATCCAATCTGCTCGTAGTTGAACTGTTGATCCCAAACTTTGGAGCATTTCTACCTTTTACAATGGTTTGTGTGTCTGCCGGTTTCTCCACAGCACCTAGATTACCACGCAGTGCAGCAGTAAAATGTGTTCAGGCTGTGGTGCGCACATTTAACGACACTTCCAATCAGTAAAAAAATGATTCAATTAATTTAATGAATCGAACCCTTCGAAGATTTGTTTCAGCCCTTGTTATGTGTTAAAAATGCCTTAACTAAAGTTAATTAAAAAAATCAATTAACTGACCAAGTATTAAATGTTCAAAACTGGAATATAAAAAGAAATTTAGGTTGAAAAGATTTTTAGAACATTTATTACACAGATTTTATTCATGAACATAAATATACATTTACGTTCTGCCCGGGAATGTACCTGTCTTTAAATGGGCTTTACTGAGGAAGTATATCAGCCAATGCCAATATATAAAAAATGGTAAAATAACAGCCAACCCTAAATTAGAAACATGAAAAATATCATGCTAGGGTACATTTATAATTTGTGATGAATCGTGAGTTAACTATGAAACTCATGCGACTGATCATGATTCAAATGTTTGGTCGATTGTTGGCCCTAACTTTCATATTACTCATAGTTGTCTTTTGTCTCTTATCCTGTCCAGAACTTCCACTGCATCATGTCTGGGAAAAGGAGGAGGTTCTGACTGACCAGCAGCTCTCTAACCAGGAGACCACCTCCAGTTTGGACCAGAAGGAACCAGAACCTCCACTGATCAAAGAGGAACAGCAGGAACTCTGTACCCGTCAGCATGAAGGGCCGTTCATTCTGAAGCAGGAAAATGTTACCTTCATGGTGACTTCTCCTTCTGAGGAAGCAGACAGCTGTGAACCAGAACCAAACAGGAACCAACCCTTGTGTCAGAGTTCTACTGAGGCTGAGAACCAAGATCAGGATGGAGACAAGAGGGCTCACAGAGATGAGAAACCACTTTTGTGTAAAATCTGTAGGAAATCTTTTGGTTACAAGTCTTCTTTAACTCGTCACATGAGAATTCACACAGGTGAGAAACCATTTAGATGTGAAACTTGTGGTAAATGTTTTAATGTCAGTAGTAACTTGACTGAACACATGAGAACTCACACAGGTCAGAAGCCATTTAGATGCAAAACTTGTGGTAAATGTTTCCCTAGGAGTAGTCACATGAATGAACACGTGAGAACTCACACAGGTGAGAAACCATTTAAATGCAAAAGTTGTGGTAAATGTTTTACTTTCAGTAGTAACTTGACTGAACACATGAGAACTCACACAGGTGAGAAACCATATTCGTGTAAAACTTGTGGTAAAAGTTTTTCTGTAAGAAGAAGCTTGGCTAGTCACATGAAAACTCATCACAGATGAGAATTCTTTTCTGTTTGATCTGTAGAGAGAGATTCAGCTAAATATTTTCTTTAACTTCTCATTTGAAAATTCACACCAGAGATTTTTCCTCACTAAAGCAACGTGACTCAAAACATAAGAATGGATACAGGTAAGAAGAAATTAAAGTTTGACAACTTTTAATCCTTGATGCCGTAAAAGTAGCCTAGCCTAGCTTGACACAGATACAATAAAAGTTTGTGTTTTGGTCTTTTGTCTACAACTGTAGAGTCCCTGTTTTTCTTTTAGACAATAACCTCAAAGCAGTTTTTGTAATCTTACAAAACCAATTAAAATACCCAAAATGCAGTAGAACTTAGAACACAAGATTTGTTACCGCCTGTCCAAGTGTCTTGAAGTAGTTGTGTTTCCTTAGCTATTTTAAAAAGAAATTAAAGTTTTAAGTTGATGCATTTTTTTGAGAACAGTGATTTTGTTGATCATTTGAATTGTTTTGATAATAAAAAGATCCTGTTGATGCTAAGCATTGTGTGTGTGTGTGTGTGTGTGTGTGTGTGTGTGTGTGTGTGTGTGTGTTTGTGTGTGTGTGTGTGTGTGTGTGTGTGTGTGTTTCCGCTCTTGTACTTACTACATACTGAGGAAGTTTTTAACCAACAGAGTGAGGTTTCCGGTGAGAGTCGGACTCCACCAAGGCTGCCCTTTGTCACCGATTCCGTTCATAACTTTGATGGACAGGATTTCTAGGTGCAGCCAAGGTGGTGAGGGGATCCGTTTTGGTGGCCTAAGGATCAGGTCTCTGGTTTTTGCAGATGATGTGGTCCTGTTGGCTTCGTCAGAACGTGATCTCCGGCTTTCGCTGGAACAGTTCGCAGCCGGGTGTGAAGCAGCTAGGATGAGAATCAGCTCCTCTAAATCCGAGACCATGGGCTTGAGTCGGAAAAGGGTAGAATGCCTTCTCCAGGTCAGGGACGAGGTCCTGCCCCAAGCGGAGGAGTTTAAGTATCTTGGGGTCTTGTTCACGAGTGAGGGAAGGGTGGAGCGTGAGATCGACAGGTGGATTGGTGCTGCGCCTGCAGTGATGGGGGCGTTGTACCGGTCTGTTGTGGTGAAGAGAGAGCTGAGCCGAATGGGGAAGCTCTCGTTTTACCGGTCGATCTATCTTTCTACCCTCACCTATGGTCACGAGCTTTGGGTAGTGACCAAAAGTACGAGATCGTGGATACAAGCGGCCAAAATTAATTTTCTCCGCAGGGTGGCTGGGCTCTCCCTTAGAGATAGGGTAAGAAGCTCGGTCATCCGGAAGGGGCTTGGAGTAGAGCCGCTGCTCCTCCACATCGAGAGGAGCCAGTTGAGGTGGCTTGGGCATCTAGTTAGGATACCTCCTGGACGCCTCCCTGGTGAGGTTTTCCGGGCACGTCCAACCGGGAGGAGACCCAAAGGAAGACCCAGCACATGCTGGAGGGATTATGTCTCTCGGCTGGCCAGGGAACGCCTTGGGATTCCCCCTGAGGAGCTGGCCCAAGTGGCTGGGGAGAGGGAAGTCTGGGCCTCTCTCCTTAAGCTGCTGCCCCTGCGACCCGACTCCGGATAAGCGGAAGAAAATGGATGAATGGAATGGATGGATGAAGTGAGGACATTTTTCAAAGTGAGGACATTTTTGTGGTCCTCACTTTTTTACAATGCTTATCAGTTGGGTATATAAAAAATGGTAAAGTATCAGCTTACCCCTAATTAGAAACATGAAAAATATCATGCTAGGGTACATTTATAATTTGTGATGAATCGTGAGTTAACTATGAAACTCATGTGACTGATCATGATTCAGATGTTTGGTCGATTGTTGGCCCTTACTTTCATATTACTCATAGTTGACTTTTGTCTTTTATCCTGTCCAGAACTTCCACTGCATCTTGTCTGGGAAAAGGAGGAGGCTCTGACTGACCAGCAGCTCTCTAACCAGGAGACCACCTCCAGTTTGGACCAGAAGGAACCAGAACCTCCACTGATCAAAGAGAAACAGCAGGAACTCGGTATCCGTCAGCATGAAGGGCCGTTCATTCTGAAGCAGGAAAATGTTACCTTCATGGTGACTTCTCCTTCTGAAGAAACAAACAGCTGTGAACCAGAACCAAACAGGAACCAACCCTTGTGTCAGAGTTCTACTGAGGCTGAGAACCAAGATCAGGATGGAGACAAGAGGGCTCACAGAGATGAGAAACCACTTTTGTGTAAAATCTGTAGGAAATCTTTCAGTTACAAGTGTTTTTTAACTCGTCACATGAGAATTCACACAGGTGAGAAACCATTTAGATGTGAAACTTGTGGTAAATGTTTCTCTAGGAGTAGTCACATGAATCAACACATGAGAATTCACACAGGTGAGAAACCATTTAGATGCAAAACTTGTGTTAAAAGTTTTACTGTTAGTAATAACTTGACTAAACACTTGAGAACTCACACAGGTGAGAAATCATTTAGATGCAAAACTTGTGGTAAATGTTTCTCCCAGAGTAGTACCTTGACTAGACACATGAGGCGTCGTCACAGGTGAGAAACCATTTTCGTGTTAAACTTGTGGTAAAAGTTTTTCTGTAAGACGAAGCTTGGCTAGTCACATGAAAACTCATCACAGGTGAGAATTCTTTGCTATGTTTGATCTGTAGAGTGAGATTCAGCTAAACATTTTCTTTAACTTCTCATTTGAAAATTCACACTAGACATTTTTCCTCACAAAAGCAACGTGACTCAAAACATGAGAATGGAAACAGGTAAGATGAAATTAAAGTTTGACAACATTTAATCCTTGATGCGGTAAAAGTATACTAGCCTAACTTGACACAGATACAATAAAAGTTTGTGTTTTGGTCTTTTGTCTACAACTGTAGAGTCCCTGTTTTTCTTTTAGACAATAGCTTCAAAAGCAGTTTTTGTAATCTTACAAAACCAATTAAAGCCACATTCCTGAACTTTGCGCATATATGTTCTCTGTCACACTCTCAAGGCTTGCTGCGTAACGTCACTGTCATAAAATCAAATCTCTCTCGGGCATAAGAGGCATGTTTAGGCAAGGCAAGGGAAGGCAGTTTTATTTATATAGAGCATTTCCTACCTGAAGGCAACTCAAAGTGCTTTACAAACAAATAAGACGTTACAAAACAGAACATACAAAAATTAGACAATGGACAACTAAAGCTAGAAACTCCTAACATAATACTAACAGAGCTTCATTTAGACTAGCAGAGCTTCGCTTGGACAATGAGGACCAAGAAATTATTATTATAGAACTAACAGAACCTCAGAGAGGCTAAATGTAGCAGAGATCAGTGGTGGTACTGATAGGGTATCAAGGTCAACCAGAAGTCACTAACTGCATAAGTGATTGTTTAAACTAAGAGTGTAGGGTGACCTGAACTGAAGCAGTATAACTAGTAAACCAGCTAACAATTAAGACTGACTAAATGAGTAGTGACTAAAACTAGAATCATATAATATATTAGGTAGGAAGGCTGACCTGGAGTTACTACGTGTAAGGTGAAACTGAGGCATTGAGAAGATAAAATGTGGTCAGCCAGGAATTACTAAGCAAGTGAAAACATTACTAAAACTAGAATCATGTAACAGGCAGTGAGCTAAATTAAGAATTAAAATCAAAATGAAATAAAAACACTGCCAGATAACTAGAATGAGGGGGGGGGGGGGGGGGGGGGGGGGGGGTTGAGCAACATATATAGACAGACATGGGTCTCCGAGAGGTGGGCAGGGCGCGGCTTGGAACCTCCTCGCTCCAGAGAGAGAGAGCGCAGCCTCAGTGTGCGTTCTCGATTCCTGACGTCCAGAGGTGGGAGGGAGATGGAGGGTACGTAGAGCACATTGACTCCTTCAGTACGGTGTCCTTGCCAGGCCAGGCCACAGTTCCAAAGGTGGGGGGGTTAGGGCGGGTTTCACAGCATCTGTCTGTATTCCTTCTGTGGGGGTTGAACTTCTTTACATTCCTAATGTCAGGCAAAACAAGGAAAACAAACTTTTCCACCTCCATACATTGAATAAATAGTTTTATCAGGACTGTATAACAACTTTATGCCCAACCAAACACAATAACCCTGGTGAAATCATTTATTACTTACCTAGCCATTAGCAGCACGGCTAGGTCAGAGTCCGTAGTTCATGCCTTTCTTTCTAAAAGAGCTCTCCAGCGAGGAAAAGACGGCCCAATAATAACTCTGGTCTTTGCTCTTGCTCTATCACGTTCTTCTTTTCTTTTCCTAGATAAGGGATTTCTAGCTTTCTTTGGTGATCTGCCACTGCTAAAATGCGAGTCTACATTATACAATTATGGCAAGCCAAATGGATTTTAAAAATTGCGCATTCTAAACTTGCATTGTTTGCCAAAATGCTCGGTCAAGATGTGTGTTTTGGCGGATATTAATTCTCGCTTCTAGAACGCACGAGTTTTTTCCCCCTTTGGCGTCAAAACTCGCGTTCAAGACGTGCATTTTGGCGGACATAACGCGCAGATGCACATTTTGACGGACATAATGCGCGTTTAGAACGCACACTTTTTTATCCCTTTGGCTTGTGTAGCAGGGTGATTGTTTGCAGCTGGGGGATGCTGTTCAACCAATCACCTGTTGAGGGCGCCCTGTTATAAGGGCAGTGGGTTGTTTCCTCGGGTGATCGCCTCTCACTAGAAACCAGGCGTTTACTTCCGGGTTGTCGAGCCGGTTGTGTGTGTGTGGCAGGGTTTGGAACTCTCAGCGCAAACTGTAAGTAAAACTATCCCTCCTGCATTAGCGATTTGGGAGTCTGTGTTAATTATATTCATGCTCTAGTGGTGGCTGGTGCATGACCATCAGCTCTGGGACAAATCTGTGTTTCGCCGGCTCAGGTGGGCAAACAAATGTTTGAGGTATGTACCCTGCTGTTTTCCTTTATTCAGCTGCTCATTATTAGCCTTTTTGCTTATTTTTAGAGTCTGCACCTCCGCAGACTCTGCTGTTTTGCTTTCTCTGAGTTTTATGATTAGTTTCCGACTCCGGCGAAGAAAGGACGTGAGGACCCGGCGTCGCCTGGCGTGCGGGGCTAGGGTGTGATACCAGCCGGTCCAGTGCGATCGACTGGATCCGATCCACGGCTGCCAACGACACCCCCTGTACTGACGAGGCTGCGGTGAGACGCCACTCGGGTCCAGGGAGGACCACCTTCGTCTCCACCCACAGAGACTATTAGAGCTGTTAAGCTCGGGTGTGCGTGCGAGTCCGTACATCTGGCACGCATTGGAGTGGAACTGATTGTTGTTTTTAGAGCATTCGTTTGTTTTATTTTTATCTCATTTTAGCTACTCCTGTTTGTGATTGATGTGTTTTTAATCTTTTATTTTCCTTATTTTGCAGGCTGTTTGCTTCCAGTGGGATACCATCGGCTCGGGTGACGGGAGTTCTTCACGTGTGTGTGTGTGTGTTCCTTCACCGTGCACTTCCTGGATGCATGGCACTGTGATGGGTGATTTTAGTTTGGTTTGATTTGTACTTGTGTTTTGTTGGCCGAATTGGACCCTGGTAAGCTTCAGCCTGCTTATATTAACCTTAGTTACTTTTTCCTGGTTTACTTGATTTTTGATTTTATTAATAAAAGCATGTGATTGGTTGGACCACGTCTCTTGCCCAAATCTGTAGAGTGGATCTGTGTGTCTATTTCCTGGGGTGTAACTCCCCAGGTGGCGTTGGGTAGAATTGTCTGATTTAAGACGCTTAAGTTGCCACACTTGCCATATTCGGCCGTAAAGCAACACCCAGTCAGTACATCCGGTGGTGACCCGAAGCTCAAAAACTGTATAGTGCAGTAAACAGACGTGGGACCCCCCAACACTATAACAGGTACAAAAATGAACATAATAGATGATAGTATGACGCGAAAACTTTACAAAAAAGCATAATTTTAAGGTGTAAAAGTTGCAGAATGTTGCTTTAAAATACTCAAAATGCAGTAGAAATTAGAACACAAGATTTGTTACCGCCTGTCTTGAAGTAGTTGTATTTCCTTAGCTATTTTAAAAAGAAATTAAAGTTTTAAGTTGATGCATTTTTCTGAGAACAGTGATTTTATTGATAATTTGTTTTGATAATATAAAGATCCTGTTGATGCTAAGCATGTGTGTGTGTGTTCTTGTACTTACTACATACTGAGGACCAAACCAACAGAGTGAGGACATTTTTGTGGTCCTCACTTTTTTAAAAAGCTTACCCGTTGGGTTTAAATGAGGCTAAGGGCTGTGATATTCTTGCTGTTTAGTGATGCAAAGGCGTGTTTAAAATTGCTGCCGTGCGTAGCTTGCGTTGCTTTGAAGCGTCATTTGTGCGCGTCGTTTGTGCGCGTCCCCTGAAATTAATGCGACGCTACTCGCCCAAACGCTGTAATATACAAGCAACCAGTAGGTGGAGTTGACAAAACGAGCGAGACACACTCACCATGGTGACTCCGTCTCTGGTTTAGAAGTCTTTCACACAGTGGCGGCCGGTGACTTTTTTTTTGGGTGGGGCGCTAACCACATATCACCACTAGGGGACGCAAAATTACCATTGATTCTTAAGCATCAGCGTCACACAACTGACGGTCACAGTAGCGCTTCCGGCAACAAAGTTGTTCAAAAGCTTTTTGAATATAATATTAAGCATGTTTTTGACAAAAACATTCCTCCATTCACCCATATATTACACAAACTGCACACACGCTTAAGGGGAGTAGGCTATATCTAATCAATAGAATCCACTTTCTACAAACAGAACACCCATAAGCTGTAAATAAACGTGAGGCCGTAAAATAGACGCTACATGTATCCAGAAAAACACACAGTGACACAACGCAAGATATTCACAGAAGCAGGCGGCGTTTAAATTAAAGCCCAGACTCACAAACAAGAAGTACCACTTAGTTCAAACCGTATGGAGCGGTGCTAGCCGCTAACGAGGCAGCATGCTATTTCCTGAAGCCAAAAGCTAAAATGAGGCTTACCTGCAGGTTATGGCCATAATCCGTGTGGTGTAGTAAAAATAATCCACTCGGTTCGTGAAATTCTACATCCCAACGTAAAAGCTTTGCTGATCAGACTGTTTGCTGGCATTGTTTTGCCAAAGACATATAAGAGTTTTGCCCGCTCGAGTGTTTGATGCATTCATCATTTTCCTGTTTACGTGGATTCTCTCCCTGTGATTGGTTAACACGAAAGCCAGCCAGCTGAAAAAAACTCAACAACAAGCAATTCGATTGGCTCAGGTTTCACACATTGGAACCTACTAGTAGCGTTTGCTACGTCAGGTTTTGGAGCAATTAACTTTATTTGTCACTGATGATTTCACAATTATAGCAAAGATGGCTAAAAGGTTGGACAACAAAAAAATATTCAGTGGAAGTAGTGTGTTGCTGCCGTGACAAATTGGCACAGATGGAGCCACACTGTGCCAGCCTGTGGAAAGTTTTCCCCTCAGGGCGGGGTGAACAACCTGACCAATCAGCGATCTCCTCCCCCTGGTCTGAGCAGAATTCACCCTGTGAGGCGGCGACGATCACTAAAAGATGCGACCAACCGCTCTCCTATTCTTTCTCGTTGTGGACGGTTTGGGGAACCACTGCACATGCGCCAGTTAGCCCATATTAAGTCAATGGTAAAGATTGCTGCGCCCGCGAGAGGACACGTGACAAGTACGTCGA
>SSNS01000979.1:2046-35863 GCA_006937985.1 Aphyosemion australe
TCCTTTTGTCCTAATAGAAGGATGCAAATCTGGCTAAACTCAGACATTTTTATAATAATAATAATAAATTTTATTTGAAGCGCCTTTCAGGGAACTCAAGGTCACTGTACAACAAAAAACAACAAAAGGTTAAAAAAGCAAGCTAAAGCAAAACACTCAAAAGGACCCAATTAATACAGAACAAAGTCAATAAAAACAAAATAGAACATTTTTCTTCTCCTTGTTCTCTGTCTGGTTTGATGATGTACAATTGGTGAGACGAGCAGTTGGAGTCCTCTACATCTTTTCACAGAAAACCTAAAATAACTTTTGCCGTATGTTGAAAATAAGCACTTTCTTGGCATCAAAATGTCTTTAAATTCACGGACATCATGTGTGTCCGTGGCACATATCAGACGGGATCAGAAAACTTTCATCAGCTCATAGACTCCCATTCATTTTCTTGGCAGTAGCGGACCCATGGACCAGAAGTGGATGAGCGTAACTTCAGTTCCTCATACAGAAGATTTTATTAATCAGCAAAAATGTGTTGAATGTGAACAGCATTTTAAGAAAAGTTTACTTGATTTGTATGCCGCAGTTGTTTGAACCCTGATAACCCTTCAACTCCTCCGTGCAGACACCACCACCACATCCAGCCCTGGAACCGGGACCCTGCCTCCGTGGCAGCAGCCACAACAGCCAGCAGTCACAGCAGCCCAGCCACCTCTACCTATGGGAACCCCATCCATGGTGCCACCTCCCCCTGGTGTACAACCCCCACTGCCTCCAGGTGCCCCTCCTCCTCCACCTCCTCCACCTCCAGGATCAGCTGGCATGATGTATGCCCCTCCCCCTCCCCCACCACCCATGGACCATTCTAATTTTGTTACCATGATGGGGATGGGAGTACCTGCCATGCCACCATTTGGCATACCTCCTGCCCCCCCTCCACCTCCCCCACAGAATTAATCCTGCCAGATGAGAAAAGTTTTCACGCGCCCCACAGAACATTGTACACCAGCTACCTGATGCGATATACCGAGTGTCCGTGTGCTCACTGGAGACGGACATAAGCAGTGCTTTCGTTTTGTTTGGTTTCTCTTATAGCCAACACCTCGCTGTAAAAAAGAAACAAGGCTCTGTTAGTTCAGATTGTGAAGTTGTGTATTTTAGTTTTTCCCTAGTTATAAGTTTTGATTAACACATACATCTTTGTGGGTTAAACACAGCTTCTGGGGATTTTGTGTCAGAATTGCAATTAATTGTCATGTGAAAAAAACAAGTCACTGAAACATTGAGCCCTAATTCTGATTTCTGTTTAAAGAATCTCACCAATCAGACCCAAACTGTTCTCTTTAATTGGGTTTATTCAATGGATGCTCAACTTGCATGGTTCACATGTAACGCCTCAGATTGTTTTTGGGTGGTTGACGTGACAAATTTATACTTCTGTCTTGTTTGGTGTCTTGGTTTTGAGCTAAGAAATATTTTTGTAATAAGTGGTGTGTGTTAGTTCTAAAATTGGTTAAAACATACCTTGAGTTTTTTTTCCTAGTCTTGCATCTCAGCTGTGCAGAGGTTTAAGGTGGTTTGATGTAGAAACCTGCTAACTTCTGCTCACCTACAACCCTCCGGAGAATAATCTTGTCTTCTGCTCTTGTATGTTGGACACTGCCTGCAGTGTTTTTGTTGCTTCTGCAAAAATAAACATTTTTTCTTTCAAAGTATTGGTATGTTAGTTTTTGTCTTTAGACATCTATCTTTTGGACTGATTGTCTCAGTCTCAGATGCCGTCTGATAGTTATGTGGCTGCAGTCGGCACCAGTAATGAAGTTGGGTCGAGGATCGTCCAGTGTCTTGACAGCCAGTTGGGTCCTCTGGCTCGGTGCTGGAGAATTTTTTTGGGGTCTTCCAGATTTTTTTTTTTTTTGTTCTATAAGCCTCAGGATCATTTAAGACATTCCAAATGACTTTCTTTCTGTGTCATACAGCAGGGAAGGCGTGCTGCGAGAGACCCTTGTGCAATTCAACAACTTTCAAAAATGGATTTTTTTTTTACCTTCGCCATCAAAATTTCTGGGAAATTTACCGGAAAATACTAATGGGAGAAGAGGGTGGGAAGGAGGGGGTGTCCCGGACAAAGTGGGAGACTTGACAGGTATGCCTCCAGCAGCAGCTCTCTTGAACTTGAGAGGTGGTTCTATTCTAATTTCCCAGTTTGTGACATCACAAACGGATTTTTTTAAACAGCTTGTTTTAGGCATATAATTACTTAAACCAAACACAGAGAGAAAAGACATGATTTTTTTTTCTCATGTGGTGTGTTGATGGACAGTAGAGACCCATGTGGCAGCACAGAAGGATGCAAAAGGTGAGTTTTGTGTATGTCCCCTTTAAATTCCCATCAGAGTCAAAGTATCTATTTCTAGTTGTGGACGGGAAAGGTTTTCTGTCTTGCAGCAGCTCTAAAGAAGTCTCTGCTACACTGTTGAATTGCTGTCTTGTGAAGAGGGTGATGGGAGCATCCTCTAAACCAGCTCTATGGGCTCCAGACCAGTCCCCAGAACAAACCGTTCCACTAAGTAGTCCACTGCCTCTTGTACATCCCCATGCACCGACAACAGCGAATGGGTTATGGGGTGTAACCACTTGAGCCTCTGCCAACAATCTAAATGTTGAAGGCTGCACGTGTTTAAGCACGTTTGTGAGTTTATAGTGTTGAAATGAAATTACCCCAGAAAACAAATATGTTCTCATTAATTCAATAAGCAGCAGAAGAAAATTACATGTATGCAGTTTCTTTAGTTCACAGCCAGACTTTTTTCCACGCACTAGGAATGAGCACACATGACGCGTCTTGAAGTGTATGTTTTATTTTGAAAGTTTGCCGGAAACGCTGTTTTTTTATTTCCGCCTTGGCAGTAGGCGTGCTGGCGGGTTGTAGTGACAGAAGAGTGAGGAAGGAGAGGACAGCTGTAACCTTCATCCTGACATCATGGCCAAGCCGCTAACGGACCAGGACAAGAGGAAGCAGATCTCCGTGCGAGGACTGGCCGGGGTGGAAAACGTCTCCGACCTCAAAACTAATTTCAACAGACACCTTCACTTCACCCTCGTTAAGGATCGAAATGTTGCAACTAAACGGGACTATTACTTCGCCCTGGCCAACACGGTTCGGGACCACCTGGTGGGCCGCTGGATCCGGACTCAGCAGCATTACTACGAGAAGGATCCCAAAGTAAGCAGCGCGAACACCGCTGATCCTGATCAGGGACGAGAGGCGGATCTGCGCTGTGTGCTGCAGTACCACAGCTGATTATCTTTGCGCGTGCACGTGTCAGCGTAGTGGGGGTGGGGGGCGCGCTTCTGCTTTTCTCCTCTTATCCATTTATAGTCAGGCTGCTGCTTCCTCTTTGACACACATTGTGAGTGAGTGTAAGCAGCTCAGCTCAGCAGAGGGCTGTCAGACCCACAACCGCACGCACACGGTCTCTGGAGTCAGGTGTAACCTTCACCTGACCCCCGTGCTGCAAAACAGCAGCGAGTTCCGGTGCAGTGTGGAACGGAGCTGAGCGGAGACGCAACCGGTAGTTGGAACGTGACTGCGTAATGGCCTCCCTCCATCCTCTTCGTTAGGGCCGCATCGCAAAATGGCCACGAGTCGTTTGAAGGAATGTTCCAGATCAAATCTGTTTCCATGAGTTCATCTAATCGATAAGACCCCTCCTGCTGTAAATAGGTCAGATGGCTGGATGTAAAGGGTCTGCACTGATCAGCTGATCAGGATCAATACAAAAGAGCCTCTACTGGTTGTACTCAGAAAAACAACTAATGGTACCAAATGCTCAAGTCCTCCTGAGACATACTTATCAAAATGTATGTTCTAGTTATTGTTGCAAATAAAGCACACAATTAAAAAAACAACACGCAGTGCTATTAGGAATAGTGATTCTTTAGTAGAAGCATGTCACGCAGCTGAGACAAGAAGGAGCAAAAAAACTACAGGAAATCAGGTGAGAAAGCTCCGCCCCCTCTGAGCTCAGGTAGACTTCACAGTAGGAACATCATACAGGGTTCAGAGGGATCACAGAAAGGTGGAGTATTCATGACTGAAATTTGTTTTGGTAATGTAAATTTAAAATGACTGACAATGTATTGTCATGGAGGGAAAGATTCAGGTGTGTGGTTACCATGGTGACCCTAATGAGCCACTGGCAGTATCTTTTTGTTGATCTTTGCTCTTAGAGTTTATACAGAGTTTATACATCAAACATATTTTAGAACTTAGATTATTACTGAGTTGATAGACAGCAGCTGGCATTCAGAAAATCTTTAATATTGTGTGGCTAAAAACTAAAGCTTCACTTTGAAGTGAACTTTTCATTTAACATATTTGATGTGATCAGGATAGCTGCATGGTCAGTTGGTGGCACTGCTACCAAAAGTTGCCAGTTTGATTCCTGCCTGCTTTTCATAGACACATTTGTGTCCATTATAGTCCATCCATGTCAATTCTGTGTCCAGTTGGGTACTTGACCTCAGTGAAACCTGCCAACAGTCATGCAGCCTTCAATGTAAATGAATCTGCCTCTGAAATGAGTTTGATTAAATTGATTTGAAAGTTTCAGCTGGAGAAGAAGAAACGATTTTTATATAGCACCTCTCAAGATAAAAATCACGAGGCACTTCACAATGACAAAAAATGATAAAGAATTTAAAAAAATTATAATAAAAAATTGGAAAAAATAAAAATACAAAGGAAGAATTAAAGAAATGAATAAGAAGGTAATCACGGGATCCCGAGAAAGACATAATTGGCAGAAACGGCAGCATGGTAGTGAAGAAGAATCAACAGGAGTCCACTGATCTCAGGCGAAGAGAGTTCCAGAGTCTGGGGGCCACAGCAGCAAATGATCTGTCACCTTTGGCCTTTAGCCTGGTGAGCTGCACAACCAGTAGGCTTTGATCACTGGACCTCAGGGACCTGCTGGGGGTGTAGGGACTGAGAAGATCACCAATGTATGATGGTGCTTGTCCATGTAAGGCCCTAAAAACTAGAACCAGTGTCTTGAAATGAACCTTGAAGTTGACCGGCAGCCAGTGAAGCTGGAAGAGGAGCGGGGTGACGTGGGTGTGTTTGGAGGACTTGGTCAGAAGATGAGCACAGGCATTCTGAACCACCTGTAGACCGTTCAGGGAGGTTTTACTCAGATAAGTGAAAAGCGAGTTGCAGTAGACTACGTGTGAGGAGATGAAGGTGTGGAGAACAATCTCAAGTTCCGAGCATGACAGAATGGGACTCAGCTTAGCAATGTTCCTGAGATGGAAGAAGGAAGAGCGAACAAGAGAACTGACATGAGAATCCAGGGTGAGAGCTGGGTCAAAGGTCACACCAAGATTCCTGACAGAGGGTTTGGTGGGAGAAGCAAGCTGACCAAGAGAGTCTCTGACTTTGGGTACCAGGTTGTCTGGGGCACAGATGAGGATCTCAAGTCTTGTAGCTGTAGAAAGTTCCCATCCATCTAGTTTTTATCTAAGCAGGTGTGCAACAGCTGCAGCTTAGACATCTCATGGGGCTTAAAGGAGATGTACAGTTGAATGTCATCTGCATAACGATGGTATGTATGAGAGACTTTAAAAGAACTCAGGATGTGCTGGAGAGGGAGTGGATATAGGAGGAACAGTAGAGGCCCCAGCACAGAACCTTGTGGGATGCCATGGGCGAGGGAGGTGGAGGAGGACCCAAACGGTCACAGAGAAGGAACGCTCTGACAGATAAGAGGAGAACCACTCCAGAGCAGGTCCTAAAAGGCCAACCCAGTCTCAGCCTATCCAGTAGCAGGTGATGGTCAACAGTGTCAAAGGCTGCAGTCAGGTCCAGCAGAACCAGAACAGAACAGACCCTGAGAAGAGCTGTTTCAATAGAATGACCTCTACGGAAACCTGACTGGAGACTATCATGGTATGTTCATCAAGAGCAGCTGTGAGTTGCTTAGCTACAACCTTTTCCAGGATCTTGAAGATGAACCAAAGTTTAGAGATGGGTCTGAAGCTGCTATGGAGAGATGGATCCAGATTGGGTTAAGAAGCAGGTGGTTTACAGCATTCTTAAAATAAGCAGGGACCTGACCAGAAACCAGGGAAGCATTAGTTATAGAGAGCAGGTTCAGTGGCGGCCAGCACTAGTGAACAGTTGCAAACTACAAAGGGATAAATATTTGCTCGGTCAGTGAATGGAGATGTTTTCATGTTCTTTGTTTTCTTTTATCTGTTTTTTTTTTCTATGACCTACCGTCAGTCAGCTGCGGGAACAGGGTCTCAGGAGACCAGGAAGGCCAGTGCATAGTTGGAAATGTCTGAGTATTCCTGGTCACTGATGGTTTGTGTGTAGTTGTGATTTCAGCCTTGTCTGGTTCAAGCACTGCTGCTGTTGGATTTCAGTACATGAGTTCTGTGTTAACTTTGGATTTAACTGTTAATGTCGTTTCACCAAGTATTATAAGAAGTTCTATGGGTCTCAGAACAGCTGATGGAAGCCTATCGTTCTCTGACTGGTCTACTCTGATCTCCTGCAGCGTGTCTACTACCTCTCCCTGGAGTTCTACATGGGCCGGACTCTGCAGAACACCATGGTGAACCTGGGCCTGGAAAATGCCTGTGATGAAGCCACCTATCAGGTACAGACCGATGATTTCCTACTGGCTCTGTGTTCTCATCTCTAGATTTGTCAGAACGTTTTTGACACAAAAGCTTTAATCCAACATGTTTGCAAAGGTTGAAAAAGTGTGACACTATTTAAAAGGCAAAGACACAAACTGATTTAAGGTCAACTTGAGTCAGACTGTTGACTGCTTACAGCTCTGTGTGTAGAATCATGTTCTGTTGTTGTTCAGTTGGGTCTGGACATGGAGGAGCTGCAGGACATCGAGGAAGATGCGGGTTTGGGTAACGGTGGACTGGGTCGTCTTGCTGGTGAGTTCTAGACCAGATTGGTGCCCCCCCCCCCTCCATTCACTGCCTTTCTTCACTGCCTGCTCCTGTTGTTCCCTCAGCCTGTTTCCTGGACTCCATGGCCTCTCTGGGGATGGCTGCATACGGCTACGGCATTCGCTACGAATTTGGCATCTTCAATCAGAAGATCCTCAATGGCTGGCAGGCATGTGACGATGATGGTTTTCCTCTCTACTAACACTGGGGATGGAAAAACTGATAATTCCATAGCTTTCAGTTTTCTCCTCTAAAAAAACACACACACACACACACACACACACACACATATATATATATATATATATTTATATATATATATATATATATATATATATACTGTATATATAGTAATGTTTCTTGCTTCTGTTTGTGTTTCATATTTTATTTCCATACCGTACCATAACCAAACCATACAAATAATTCAGAAGCACTTTACAAGTGACATAAAGACCAAAGTACTGTACAGAGAGAAATATAAAAACAAGAAGGCATTTATTTCATACATCATAAAACAATAAATATAATAAAATATTAAGAGTGTAGTTCTAAAAATAGAGAAACCAAGCAATGTAACTAAGCTTAGGACTCTATGGTCAGCTGTATCAAAGGCAGCAGACGGGCCAATGAGAATGAAGAACTCATAGTGGCCAGAGTCCGATTAAATGAAAATGTCATTTGGAACCTTCAGATGAACAGATTCAGTGCTATGCTGAGGCCTGAAACCGGATTGAAAATCATCCAGATCACTTCAAGGTGCAGCATAGTTTGCTGATAGACAATTTTCTGTAATGCTTTAGATACAAATGGCAGCTCAGAGATGAGCAACGATTTAAAAAACCAATGTCAAGGCCAGGCTTTTGTCAGGAGCCAGTGGACTTGAAGGCATGAGGCACCGCAGCCGTAGCTAAGCTACAGTTAATAATGCGTAGGACAGACGGGCCAAGTGCTGAAAAGACATCAGTGAGGAGATGTAGGGGAGCCAGAGGGTTTCATACTAGCCACCAATTTGGCAAAATGTTCAAGGGACACTTGCTCAAAGTGGCTGAACACCACAAGACTATCAAGAGGGGGATCACGAGAACAGGGAATGAAACAATATCTGATATTATCAACACAAATTGCAGGAACTCATTCCAAAAGTCCAGAGATGAAATCAGAGAAGTAGAGACAGTAGTTAGCACAGTTAAATGTAATAATATTAGCAAAATATTTTTACCTGTCTGTTCTGCCTCCTGATGCAGAGACCAAGCATTCTGCACCATCTCAAGTGACTCTAGTAGTTCATCCTTCTTCCCCTTAGCCTCAAAGGACCTATATACTCCTGCTTCTAATTTTGAGGGTGATCGTCCAGCCAGGGATCTTTATTCAAATTCCAATTTATATGAATTCACCAGACCTGGCAGGCTTTAGACGGCTCAAACAAAACACTTAATAAAGATGCAAATTCAGGTTTTACAGTAAATCGTTGTTTTGCCACTTCTGTCATAATTTGGTGAATCTCCTCAGAGGTCAAAGTTCATCTGGATTCCTTACCCAAAGACATGGGCCTACAGATTATTTAATTTCAGAGAAACATGTCTCCAATGTGGACCTCTATAATACATAAAATATGGGAATAAAACATAAACTAGGTCACACACCATCAGTATTCTGGATTCAGTTGGTTTTAGATGAGTCAGGCTTTTCCAAACCTCAGAATCCAACCATCACTTGTTTAATCAAGGTGTTCCATCCAATCACCATACATTGTCAGATTGGTATATGCGTATTACAGCGTATGCCTGTCTGACAGCACAGCACGCTGTCAGATCATCATACATTTATAAGCTGTATGACACTTTAATTGGCCATTTTACCTGTCAGATCAGCATACACTGTTTTTAACAACAGTATGACTTTGCCATCTGTATGCTGAACTGACGGCTCCTCATAACGTAGCGGGGGGTTTACATGAATATGCATGTGCATAAACTGCTTGTATGCTACTCTGTCAAAACACCGGCCAGAAAACCAGAAAATCACAAGTCAGGGTGAGGCACACTGGGTTCAGTTCAAGAGGTTTGTTGTTGTTCCAGCTCCATTACAAAATCAAACGGAGCGCTTTAAAATCAGAACCAACCAGACTTAGGCACACAACGGCAACATGGACCTAACCTATGGTTAAACTAAACATCTGCTGCTTGTTTCAGGTGGAAGAGGCTGATGACTGGCTCCGCTACGGAAACCCCTGGGAGAAAGCCCGGCCTGAGTATATGCGCCCGGTCCATTTCTACGGCAGAGTGGAACACACGGCTGAGGGAGTGAAATGGGTCGACACACAGGTCAGTAGGAACAAGAATAACACCGGTACCAGCTGTGGATCTTCTTTCAGATGTAAGGTCAGCGGTTTGTTGCCTGGTCCTATGAGAGTGCTGAAGTGTCCTTGAGCAAGGAAAGAGCTCAGCAAATGGAGTCAACATTTGTTGAGCTCTTGCCCTACCATATCTGGCCCATCTGAACTCAGCCCAATACAACTTATACTTATGTTCTTAAGTGTGTGTGTGTACGGGAGTTAGGGGGGTGGGGGGTTGACTGTGCCAATGTTTTAAATTGATGTGGGAGGGATGGGAAAGGGGGGTTATAGGGGTCATTTTAATCTGAAAAGCACTTTGAGTTGCATCCTTTGTAGGAAAAGCACTTTATAAATAAAGTTTGATTGATTGAACATTTAGAATTTAATCAGCACCATAGGCGTGCTTTCAGGAAAGAAATGACTACGTTTTTGCTTTTTCAACTCCACCTCAGTTTGTCTTATCTGACTTTATTTAGTTGAGACTAAACTATAGTTGAGCTGAAAATCCGATATTCCAGATAAATAAACTGGTGTTTGTTTTAAACCAGATGGTTCTGGCTCTCCCCTACGACACCCCGGTTCCTGGTTACAGGAACAACATTGTGAACACCATGAGGCTGTGGTCTGCAAAGGCTCCCTGTGAATTCAACCTCAAGGACTGTGAGTATTACTGCTGGTTCCAGATGTTTGTCTTTGGTTCTGAACATCAGCAGCTCACCCCGCTGTTGTCCTTCAGTTAATGTTGGCGGCTACATCCAGGCTGTGTTGGATCGGAACCTGGCTGAGAACATCTCCAGAGTTCTCTACCCAAACGACAACGTGAGTGTTTTAGAAACAAACTTCTCTTATCTGCTCCACCTTTAGTACTTCACTGGGACTTGATCTTGTATCTGAGGTTAAAACCAGGAAGTGACTCACCAGGTTTCTGTTAAGTCTCGTCACATTAGGAACTAGGAAGCCTTGAGTAAACCCTACAATAAAACATGTGGTGATCAGTTTTATCCAAGTAGTTTAAAAGGGTTTCAGTTGATTTAAAATGTATTGAACAGAAATGAAGTTTGAGCCCTTTTACAACACATGCTCAAAAATTACAGTTTGATAAAGGAAAAGAGGATGAAAGCACCTGTAGAGGTCATCAGTGACTGGTGAGTGATGGTGTGGGGCAACCTGAAGGAGGTCCAGTGGTCTTTAGTCTAATTTTCAGATAAAGCAGCAACGTTCCTCTGAAGCCCAACACCATGACCACTTAGAAACTTTCCACATTTCTTTTCTGTTAGATCCTCTTTGTGTAGTCTGGATTCACTGGATTCATCATCTGGCTGTGGAGCTCTGCTGCCCCAGTTGGCTGAAGGTCCATAGAAACCACAGTCAGAACTATCAGAATGAATCTGTTCAGCTGGAAGAATCATGTTCACAGACAGGAGATGACAATCACTGAAGCTCTATGTTCTTCAGTTTTTTGAGGGGAAGGAGCTGCGTCTGAAGCAGGAGTACTTCGTTGTAGCAGCAACTCTTCAGGACATCATCCGACGATTCAAAGCCTCCAAGTTTGGCTCCACAGAGTTCGTCCGGTTGGACCTGTCTACAATGCCAGACAAGGTGATTGTTTCATCAGGTTTATAGTGGTTTTCTCAGTTTTCTCAGTCTTTTTTAAAACAAGGTTTTTTTTTATTAAAGCTGCAATGGCAAATTCAGAAAACAAATTAGCTTAAAAAATGTGTTCATGCCTCTTAACAACATTCTAACATAGTATAGCTATAAATATATTGTAGAGAAAATAAAAAAAACTAAAATAATTAATGAAGTGATTTTCTCGCATTTGTCTAAAAACCTCTGCCAATAACACATTTTCCACTGAAAGCAACTATTGGACCATCCGGTTGTCGGTCTTGCTGAACCACTGCACTTCCTCATAACTCACTCGTGTATTTAGCAACAGAACACCACTGGTGTGAGAGGTTCTCCGCTCAATAATATCAGAGAAGGAGAAACAGCCGGCTGCTACCACTTCAACTTTAGGACAAACTACCAGAGTCCCAAAAAGAAAAACACCATTTGAAGTCACGGACAACAAAAGATGTTTGGACCTAGAAAATGAAGACTGGTGTTTAGCGCTATCTCGTTTCCTCTGACATCACAGGTTTACGGTTCCGGCAGAAGCGTATCAGGGAAGATAAGCGAGGGCAGGGGTGTTCCCTGACTGTGTTTGCGTTCAAAACCTAGCTCGTTTACAGATTTGCCATAGCAGCTTTAACTTTTTTACAATAGTTTTAAAACAGAAACAAAACAAGAACAAAACCCTCTCCCCAACCACCCTGCTACACTGGACCAAACTCAAAAAAGAAAACGAACACAAAACAGATTTTAACGAGACACTCAGTCTGAAGACAGAAACGATCTCACAAAACAAATAAAAGAAAAAATTGTCCACAGATACACCATTAAAATATGACACAAAAGACAACTATACAGAATAAAAACTTTCAGGTGATCCCCTCAGAGTGTTGCTGATTTTCTCAAAATGATAAGACATGTCTCTGCGATCCAGTGGCTATATGCTGGTGGGTCAGTCTTTCCACCAGGAGAGAATGAGGCTTTTAGCCAGCAAACAGCAAAAGGCGATCATACGTAATTGGCAAGTGTCGAAAGAAACATCCACAGCGATTACTCCAAACAAAGGGGTCAAAGGGTCAGGGTGCACAGTGGTCCCACAGGTGTTGGTGAGTGCATCAAAAATATAACACCAATATCCCTGTAGTGTTGGGCACGTCCAGAACATGTGAAGATGCGTAGCGGGTGACTTTTTACAGTGTTCACATGTCGGGTTCAAGTCAGGTTTAATTTTAGACAGTCTGACTTTGGACCAATGCAAACGGTGCACCACCCTGAACTGAATGACACTGTGTCTCACACAGATCGAGGATTTATGAATGTTCTGTACAATCTTGTGCCAGATCTCTTCTGACAATCCAACACTCAGGTCCAGCGTCCATTTCTGTTTCAAAACATCCAGGCTGGTCAGATGGTGTGAGCTGAGCCGGGTGTAAAGTTTACTCAGAACTCTCCTAGTAGTGGGTGATGGTGGCGGAGGAGTTAAGTGCTCGCCCCACAATCGGAAGGTTGCAGGTTCGTGCCCCGCTAAGTCTGTCGCTGTCGTTGTGTCCTTGGGCAAGACACCTAACCCACATTGCCTGCTGGTGGTGGTCGGAGGGACCGGTGTCACCAGTGTACAGCAGCCTCGCCTCTGTCAGCGCGCCCCAGGGCAGCTGTAGCTACTGTAGCTCATCACCACCAGGGTGTGAATGTGTGCGTGAATGAGTGATTGTGTTGTAAAGTGCCTTGGGGGGTTATAGGACTCTGGAAGCCACTATATCAAATACAGACCATTTACCATTTTTCGTTGTCCAATAGTCTAAAATTTCATCAAGAAGAGTCTGAGATGGGCACAGGAGAAAACATTCAGAGTTGGATTTGACAGTGTCTCAGTTGTAAATACCTTAAGAACTGTGATTAGTGGAAATGAAATGAAATATAGCCACCAATTGTTCAAAACAGGCCATCAACATATAAATCACAGAGTTAGTAGCCCACCCAATAAAGCCTTCATCAGAGACAGAGAGATTAAACAGGGGCAGCAAATGACAGATTGATGAAACCAAAAGATCGTCTACGCAGATTCCAGATCTTAATTGTTTGAACAACAGAGGGATTGGCCGACTATGACCATATCAAGCATGAAAAGGGCAGCGGAGAGCAGAGAATAACTATAGGAGAACAAACAAAGCTCTTTCCACAGCCACCCAACTCAGCCCATCAACACCTTCCCTCAGCCAGAACAACAATGAATTAATAGAAGTCCAGTAGGAATGCGTAAAATTAGGAAATGCCATGCTCCGCAGGTCATGAGTAATTGCAGCACCTTTGTACTGGTTCTCGGGTGTCTATTGTACCATATAAAGCCTGAATGCAAGATATATATATATATATATATATATATATATATATATATATATATATATATATATATATATATATAAAGATTTAGAAAGAAAAATTTGGAGACATTGGAACAAATACAGGAACTTAGGCAGTACAGTCATTTTAACAGTTTTATCCTCCCTCCCAAGGACAGGGGCAAGGATTCCCATTGGGAAATATCTCATTTAAGTTTAGCCAATAAATATAATAATAATAATAATAATAATATGTAATTGGTCCCAAAAAAGTTCTTTAAACTTACGTGTAATCCAAATACCTAAATATCTAAATTTGTCTGGGCTTATTTTAAATGGAATGGAGCCAGTGAGCTGTCCCTCCAAAAGAGTTACAGGCATCATTTCACTAATCTGAATGTTAACCTTATAACCTGAGAGCTGACAAAACGTTCCAAGAAGAGTCAGCAGCTTTGGGATACCAGAAAGAGGATCTGAAATATATAAAAGCATATCATCGGCATAAAGAGAGACTTCATGAAAAGATCCCAGATGCGAGATGCCACTGATATCTGTGTTCTGCCTAATAGCAATAGCTAAAGGCTCAATAGCAACTGCAAACAGGAGAGGCAACAGTGGGCAATGCATCCCTGTCTAGTTCCATGTTTCAAATCAAAATAATCAGAAATAGTATTATTGGTACAAACAGCTCCCGACAGAGAGGAATTTTATCCAGGATATGAATTTGGGTACAAATCTTTCAGGTTCAACAGATCCATCTTATCAGGTCTAGAATCCGTCAGCGGAAACAAAAAGGTGGAGATTTCATCAGCCACCTCCCTTCTCAGGGATGCATCTCATTCCTAGGTTGCAACGTGAGCATTTTTGCTATTTTTAGCTTTGGTCGCCATTCTATTAATCTATTCAGGGACCACAGCGAACGGCAGAGCCAAAATGAAGCGTTAGGTGTCAAGTGTTGTACAAATTTCTGCCTAAAAACAACTTTTAATAGGACTTCTGGTTGAGAGAGCTCCACCACTCGTGTTAAACGCAAGCTGCCATCTTGGAAACTCCTTGGTTTTGTCCGTGTTTAATGTGCCTTCTTTCATCTTGAAAGGATTCAAAGCTTGCTAAACTCACAGCCTAAATGTTACACTAAGTTACGCTAAACATGGTTATCATCTATATTTGTTGTTTGCTGATTGCAGGTTGCCATCCAGCTGAATGACACTCATCCTGCTCTCGCCATCCCAGAACTGATGAGGCTCCTTGTGGACATTGAAAAGCTCTCATGGGAAAAGGTAGATGACCTTCCAGGTTTTTAATGTTTATGGAGGTATTCACACAGATGACCAGTCACACCTACTGTTTTCATGGATTTGTTAGATAATAAGTGTAATCTCAGAATGCTGACCTGGATCACTTCATCACTTGGCCAGTCTGTCCGTTTTAACGAGGATGGAATCGTTTGTTTACTCACAGTGAGATTAGGAGTAAGTACCTGATGACATTCACATGTTTTTACTTAGAATGAGACTTTGGCTCCTGCCTGTCTCAACACATAGAACCAAATCCACTGAGAGGTGTGCCATGTCCACTTAGTGGGAGGGCCGAGCATAGGGCTCTGGGCTTTTTTTTAATGTCTACAATGTTGGTGGCTTCAGGGGGTCCAGATGTGTGCTTTTCTGTACTCTTTTCTTTGTTTATATATATATAAATATATAAAATAATTCCCATCTCACCCTCCATGAGTGTTCTCATCCTTCTAAGCTCAGGTCCTCTACCAGAGGCCCCGGAGCTTGAGGGTTCTGCAGTATCTTAGCTGTTCCTAGACCTGCACTTTTCTGGACTGAGATGTCTGATGTTTTTCCTGGGATCTGCTTTAGCCACTCCTCCAGTTTGGGGGTCACTGCCCCGAGTGCCCCGATGACCACGGGCACCACCGATGTCTTCACTCTCTAGGCTTTCTCAAGTTCTTCTTTGAGGCCCTGGTACTTCTCTAGTTTCTTGTGTTCCTTTTTCCTGATGTTGCATCACTTGGTATTGCTACATCAACCACAACAGCTGTCCTCTGTTGTTTGTGCACCACAACAATGTCCAGTTGGTTTGCCATCGTCATTTTGTCGGTCTGGATCTGAAAGTCCCACAGGATCTTGGCTCGCTCGTTCTCTACCACCTTAGAGGGTGTTTCCCACTTTGACCTTGGTGCTTCCAGTCCATACTCTGCACAGATGTTCCTGTACACTATGCTAGCCACTTGGTTGTGGCGTTCCATGTATGCTTTCCCTGCCAGCATCTTACACCCTTCAGGTATGTGGTGGATTGTCTCAGGGGCCTCTCTGCACAGCCTACACCTTGGGTCTTGTCTGGTGTGGTAGATCTTGGCATCTGTTGCTCTGGTGTTCAGGGCCTGTTCCTGGCAGCCATGATGAGTGCCTCTGTGCTGTCCTTCAGACCAGCTCTTTCTAGCCATTGGTAGGATTTCTTGATATCCACTTCAGTTATCTGTCGGTGGTACATCCCATGTAGGGGTTTGTCCTCCCATGATGGTATTTCCAGCACCTCCTCTTCTGTTCGCCATTGTCTCTGTGTGTGTTTATGTATATATATATATATATATACAGGTCCTTCTAAAAAAATTAGCATATTGTGATAAAGTTCATTATTTTCTGTAATGTACTGATAAACATTAGACTTTCATATATTTTAGATTCATTACACACAGCTGAAGTAGTTCAAGCCGTTTATTGTTTTAATATTGATGATTTTGGCATACAGCTCATGAAAACCCAAAATTCCTATCTCAAAAAAAAGATAAAAATCACAAGGTGCCTTACAAGAAAAATAAAAAAATGATTTAAAAGATCATCATAAAACATGTGAGAATAAAAGAGCCAGGGTTTGAGATCCAAAGAGAAAGAGCTTTTTATGAACCTCAAATGTTAGTTTAATTTCATAACACTGGTATATGTCGTGTTTTGGTCTATTTTGAGTTCCTGACTCTACTTTTGTATCGATCCTCCTGTAGTGACTCTGTTACATGTCTTTAGAAAAGACAACTATCCACTTGTCCTCCATTTAAACACTTTGTGACTTAAAGTAAAAACTATTTCTGAGTTTAGTTCTTTGTTCTGTGTCCAGGCCTGGGACATTGTGGTTCGTACCTGTGCCTACACCAACCACACCGTCCTGCCTGAGGCTCTGGAGCGCTGGCCGGTTGACCTGTTCCAAAACCTGCTGCCTCGACACCTGGAGATCATCTACGAGATCAACAGGCGACATCTGGAGGTGCCAACGGGATTTTAATTTTCTCTTTTTAAAGTGGTAATTTGCAGAACAAAGGCAAAAATAGGATTAATCTGTCACATGAATTATTTTAGTTTACACTGGTGTAACTGGTGAGCAGATCCAGATACAGTCAGTCACTGTAGATGAATAAACGTTCATGGAGCTGGGGGAAAGGGGAGAGTCCAACTAAAATTGTAAAAGAAGGAAGAGCGGTTTGATCCCAGCGGGCCGCATGTCAAAGTATCTTCAGCCAAGATACTGAACCCTGATAGTTTCCCCCTTGGAGCTGTACAAGTGGCAGCCCACTGCTCCTCAGGGATGGGTCAGGTGCAGAGAAACAATTCCCCCAAGAAGGTCTACAGTATACAGGAATAAAATGACTATTTTCTAGCCAGAACAAAACTCAGATCTTACTGAATTAAATTATAAACTTGAATGAAAAATAATGCAAACGTTGCCTGGGATAAAAGTCTTTTTTTTTTTTTATCAAAAAAGGCATCTGAATGCTTTTTTGAGATGGAAATGAATTTTATGTAAAAAACAAACTTATGAAAAACAAAACTTGCATAACATGGAGGATCTATTGTGTTGCATTCAGTGACCGTCGTATATCCTGGCTCCATAAGATGCTGCTTTTGAACACCTTGGTAGTTCTTTTTCTGTATGATCAAGTGGCTCACATCGAACCAGGAGAAGTTTTACAGAGCAGAAATGTTCAGTTACTAACGGAGTCAGGTTCTTTTTTTCCTTTCTGCTGTTTGATGAACTGAATGTTCTCTGGGGGTTGTTTAATGGTCTACATGTGTTGTTCTTTGCTCCTCCAGCGCATCGGTAAGCTTTATCCTGGAGATTTTGACCGTCTCCGCAGAATGTCCCTGATTGAAGAAGGGGACCTCAAGAAAATCAACATGGCTCACCTGTGTATTGTGGGGTCCCATGCCGTTAATGGAGTGGCCCGCATCCATTCAGAAATCATCAAGAACACCGTGTAAAAGATTAAAACACTCTCTTCATTCTTGTGTTTGTGAAAAATGAAAATTATAGTGTTTTTAGTGCTTATACTCTGACTGGAACAACCCTTCTTCTCCAGGTTCAAAGATTTCTACGATATCGACCCTCAGAAGTTTCAGAACAAGACCAACGGTATCACACCCAGGAGGTGGCTGGTCATGTGCAACCCAGGCCTTGCTGAGGTCATTGCTGAGGTGTGTTCTGCTTTTAAACACAATAACTTAATAATGTGTATCAGCTGGCAAGAGTCCTGAGTAAAGCCCACTATTGAACCATCAGCGTCGACCTCGAAGGGAAAATTGGATGGAGTCAAAAATACCTTTAGGTGTTTTATCGTCCTTCATTTAGAAGAATGGCACACTGAACATGCTTTTTCAGAGCTAAGGTCACTTAGTAACACACTCACGTAACCTGAATATGATCCAGGACACGTTCCAGAACAGCAGACTTGTGCCCATAACGAAATACTTCTTTTCAGGCAGCAACAATAATGCAGTCAGCACATTTACAACTCGAGTTCACAAATGAAACGTCCTAACCCCTACAGTTGAGTCATCCGTGTGAACCACAGGTGTCAGTGTAAATTGGACTAACTAAATTTGCAACACTCCAGAAATGATGTGGCTGAATTGTGGATATATTTACAAGTGAAACTGTTAAAAATGAGAATATGGTGCAAAAGTTAATTTATTTCAGTAATTCTACTCAGACTGAGAGACCATCTAAAGGCTCAAGAACCCTTTGCAGGTGTTTTGGATTCATTAGCTGATTAGAGTGTGACACTTTGATATATTCAACCTTTCCACAATATTCTAATTGTCTGAGATTTTGAATGTGGGCTTTTCATCAGCTGTAAGCTGTAATCATCACAGTTACAACAAGTAAACATCTGGCTTTGCGTGTAATCACCAAATAGTTCCCGAGCGCGGCCACAGCTGCAGCTCACCGCTCCCCACCACGGGGATGGTCAAATGTGGAGATGTAATTTCACCAGTGTGTGATGATGACTTGGGACTTTAACTTTAATGAGTCTATCTCATATATTAGTTTCACCTTTTAAGTTTAATTACTGAAATAAACGAACTTTTGCACGTTATTCTAATTTTTAAGTTTCAGAGTGAAGTCGTAAGACTCCGTTTGCTTTTTGGGCCAAATGGCCGATGGTGTATGCTGTCTTTTCCCATCTGTATAAAAACAACACCTATGTCAGCATTCTGCTGATTCTTATCTGCCTTTAACAGATAATGCTCTCTCACACCGGGCACAGGCTCTCTACTGCACCTCTAGATTCAGCATAACCAGCTCTTTAGGCTTACTGATGACATGACTGTGGTGGACGTATCAGCAAGGCTGAAAAATGAAAACATAGTGGGTTTAAACACATATGTGTCTCAATGCAAACAAACCAAAAAGAAATAAAAACCACACCCACCCCTGCATAATACACTAATAATAATTAAACTGCTGTCTCGGTTTGAACTAGAAGTTTGTATTAATCCTTCATAAATGAGCTTATTGGGTTTTTTCCATTGAGATAATTTTTCTGAAGTAAGATCAGAAAATTAGCACCAGCAGAATATTTGCAAGTCAAATAAGCAAAATGAAAATGGAGTCAGCCTCTTTCACCGACCGCTTTCCCTTCCAGAGGATTGGAGATGATTACATCCGTAACCTGGACCAGCTGAAGAAGCTTTTGGCCTTTGTAGATGATGATGCCTTCATCAGAGATGTTGCAAAGATCAAGCAAGTGAGTGTTTAGATGCAATGGAAGTGAGAATTATTGTGAAGGTGTCCTTTCTGGTACCCATTGTTCCTCTGCTTAACTTTAAAGGAGAACAAGATGAAGTTTGCTGCCCACCTGGAAGAACACTATAAGGTGAAGATCAACCCCAACTCCATGTTTGATCTCCAGGTGAAGAGGATCCACGAGTACAAAAGGCAGCTGCTGAACTGCCTGCACATCATCACACTGTACAACCGTGAGTGCTGCCGCAGAATGAACAATCAGATTTGTTTCCATGACAACATGGGATTTCTTTCTTCCTAAATTAGGCATCAAGAAAGAACCCAACAAGCTGTGGACCCCTCGAACCATCATGATTGGAGGAAAGGCGAGTTCCGCACACCCCAGATTAGATGTTACCATGAGTTCAGAGGGAGGCGGTGTCCATAGGCAACCCTGACATAGAGCTGGCCCAACTGAAACCCGGTTCTTGGGAACTCCAACAGCTAATGGTTGACCTAATGACAGCGTTTGGAACAAAGATCTTACACCATCAGTTAGCCCTCAAACTCACCAAACCTTAGCTCAGTGTCTGTACAGATTTGTGTTTGCCGAAGTTGATTGGCTGGAGACCTAGTGATGGCCGTCTAAGAGTTTCGTTAGAATCCTTTCTGTGATCTGGATGTTTAGCTAACATGCACACATTCTGACTGACAAACACCTAATGTCACGTTAGCACCGTCTAACATGGCTGCTGGATTGTAGTCGGTCTTTTCCAACATGTGGGTCCTGTTTGTGTCCAGGCTGCTCCAGGGTACCACACAGCGAAAATGATCATCAAGCTGATCACATCCATCGGTGATATTGTGAATAATGACCCTGTGGTGGGAGACCGCCTTAAGGTCATCTTCCTGGAGAACTACAAAGTCACTCTGGCTGAGAAAGGTATGATCTGTGCTGGTGGAGGTGTTGGTGTTGGACAGTTCAAGGCTCATAGGATCCAAAGCTGAGTTTTTTTTTCCTGTGCAGTCATTCCTGCGTCAGACTTGTCTGAGCAGATCTCCACCGCTGGCACCGAGGCTTCTGGCACGGGGAACATGAAATTCATGCTTAACGGGGCCCTCACCATCGGCACCATGGATGGAGCCAATGTGGAGATGGCAGAAGAGGCTGGAGAGGAAAACCTGTTCATATTTGGCATGAGGGTGGAAGATGTGGAGGCACTGGACAAGAAAGGGTGAGCATCACAGAGATGGAATCACCAAAGTTTACCCCAGCACTAAAACCGTATGTGAGTCTGATCCTAGGTCCTCAGAGGAACAAGCTCAGCTACTGGTGACTGGTTACAGGAGAATATGTCTGTTTAGCTGACTGAATGGTTTACTTGGATGTTTTGTGTTGAGACCCCAACCTCTCTGCTGTCCTCAGCTATGATGCGGTGTCATACTACAACCGACTCCCAGAGCTGAAGCAGGCCATAGATCAGATATCAGGAGGTTTCTTCAGCCCAGCTCAGCCCGGCCTTTTCAAAGACCTGGTCAACATGCTGATGCACCATGACAGGTTAGAGCTTACTCAGAGTCCAGAGCCTGTGTGGACATGCATTCATCATAACAACGATCCTGTTAAGCAGCTCCTTGCTGATCAGGCTCTGTACGTCTGCTCTGCAGGTTCAAAGTGTTTGCAGACTATGAAGACTACATCAAATGTCAAGAGAAAGTCAGCGCTCTCTACAAGGTCAGTGGGTCAACAGGAAGCTGGCTCCAGGCGGGCTGACATGCATCTTTAGATTTTTGTCTAAATGTTCCGTCTTTATTTTCAACTGAGAAGCAACAAATACTTTAGCCTAAACTCCTTATATTAAAACCCAATTTATGGCGTCTTCTGATGTTTCCCATCTCCACTTTGTTAACAGAACCCCAAAGAGTGGACCAAGAAGGTGATCCATAACATTGCTGGCTGTGGTAAGTTCTCCAGCGACCGCACCATCTCCCAGTATGCCAGGGAGATCTGGGGGATTGAACCCAGTTTGGAGAAGATTGCCGCCCCAGACGATCCTCGCTAAATAACAACAGCTGCTTCCTTCACAACGCGGTCCAGCCTTCAGAGACCAGCCCTGTAGCTCCTCACTTTGCACTGTGGCTTTATTCATCTCTTCTCCTTCATTTTGCACTTATTGGGATTGGAAACATGTACTTTAGTTTTCTCACTCTTGCCTATCTTTGAATTAAATTCTATCCTTAGAGTGTTTTTATCTTTTGAGACAAATAATGTTTTATTGAATGAAGTGAGATCATAAAGAGTTGATTGAATCCTAGAGGTTTAACGCATAATGGATTAAACATATTACATTTAACTGATAAAGATCAACTTCTTTATTAGTGTTTTTAACCAAACTTGAACCATAACAAGAAGAATTCATCAGAATGCAGATGAACCATGAGAAGGGACCGAGGATGGCTGCACCGTTCTAAAGGAAGACACTTTTCCATATTTCTAGAGCATTCATATTTATATTAATATTTATTATGATAAATGATTGAGATGTGTTTTATGGTGTTAGCGGAATGTATTTTATTCTAATATTAGATTTAATATAACGATAGAGGAGCTCTTCATCACAGATGGAAATGTTCTGTAGTCTCAGCATGTTTGTGTGCTTCACTGTGTTTTTGTCTTTTCCTAAAGGTGATGTGTGTTAGAACACAAGAGTTCAACAGCCTCAAACATGGCTGAGGAATGGGAACACGTGTGTATTCTCTGCTGTACTTGTGTGTGAAACATAGATTAAATTGTACTGTAACTTCATTGATGTACTGTAACTTTATCATCCTGCTCTCCTGCTGCCTGCACATGCCTGTCTGACTTCTGTGGAGCTCCAACAACATCATTTAACTGTCTGTCCTTTATTTAGTTCAGACCTGATGAGTCTGTTTACTGGTTCATTGCTGCAGCTCTGTTAAACTCATTAAACATTATATAATACTAGTTTTCTTTTGTTTGTCTTTTTTCAGTCATCTTTGTAACAGCATCACTCAGTTTGGTGCAAACTGTTACTCCTGAGCATAGACGCTGTATCGTGTCTATGGGTGTAAAAGGTCATGACCTCCAGACCCTCTAAAGCTTGATGTTGGGAAGATCTGAACTGAAACTGAAACCCACTCAGTGCTGTGTAGCATATAAACCTAGTGTAAAGTGCTTTAGGTCCTTTTGAAAGTCGAGTAGAAGAATCTATGATCTGATTTTCCTGACAAATCAGTAATTCAGCTTGGTGGCAGCTCTGTTAGAGCAATAGATCACTGTGTGCACTATTATTAGGCAAGTTGTATTTGTGAGGATTCATTTTATTATTCAACTACAGTGCTCTCATGAGTCAATCCAAAATGTTAATGAACCTGAATGTTTAAGAAAGTAAAAGTGAGGTATATATATATACACACACACACACATATATATATATATATATATATATAGACTGCTCACAAAAATTAAAGGAACACTTTTTTTATTGGGCCTGGCATGAAATCAATTAAACCTGTCTGATCATTTTCTGGTTGATTAAGCAGCTGAGGGCATTGTTAATCACTTTCAGCTGTATTGGTGTTCATGGACTTAACGACAGGTGCACTAAAGTGGCAACAATTACAAAACCCTCAAAACAGGACTGGTTTAACATGTGGAGGTCATTTCAAGTTTCTCCCTCTTGGTCTTTTTTGGCTGGTTTTCCACTCGTGCTAGTTTTGGCTTGAGTAATTATCTCTACTGGCAGCATGAGGCGATTCCTTAACCCTACAGAAGTTGCACAGGTTGTCCAACTTCTCCAGGATGGCACATCCACACGTGCTGCAGCAAGAAGGTTTAATGTGTCTCCCAGCACAATCTCCAGAACATGGAGGAGATTTCAGGAGACTGGCGGTTATTCTCGGAGAGCTGGACAGGGCCGTAGAAGGTCCACAACCCATCAGCAGGACCGATACCTGCTCCTTTGTGCAAGGCGGAACAGGCTGAGCACTGCTCGTGCCCTACAGAATGACCTCCAGAGGGCCACTGGTGTGAATGTCTCTACCCAAACAATCAGGAACAGACTTCATGAAGATGGCCTGAGGGCCCGACGTCCTGTAGTGGGCCCTGTGCTCACTGCCCAGCACCGTAGAGCTCGACTGGCATTTGCTCAAGAACACCAGAATTGGCAAGTCCGCCACTGGCGCCCTGTACTTTTTACAGACGAGAGCAGGTTCACCCTGAGCACCTGTGATAGACGTGAAAGAGTCTGGAGAAGACAAGGAGAACGTTATGCTGCCTGCAACGTCGTTCAACATGACAGGTTTGGTGGTGGGTCAGTGATGGTCTGGGGAGGCATATCCATGGAGGGACGCACAGACCTCTACTGCCTAGGAAATGGTGCTCTGACTGCCATAAGGTATCCAGATGAAATCCTTGAACCCTTTGTCAGACCCTACGCTGATGCAGTAGGTCCTGGTTTTCTCCTAATGCACGACAATGCCCGGCCTCATGTGGCAAGAGTATGCAGGCAGTACCTGGAGGATGAAGGAATTGAAACAATTGAATGGCCTTCATGATCCCCTGACTTAAACCCAATAGAACATCTGTGGGACATTATGTTTCGGTCCATTAGGCGGCGCCAGGTTGCTCCTCAGACTGTACAAGAGCTCAGGGATGCCCTCACACAGATCTGGGAGGAAATGCCACAAGACACCATCCGTTGTCTCATTAGGAGCATGCCCCGACGTTGTCAAGCATGCACACAAGCTCGTGGGGGCCACACAAGATACTGAAAAGCATTTTGAGTTGCAGAAATTAAGTTTTTGAAATAATGGACTAGCCTGCCACATCTTCATTTCACTCTGATTTTAGGGTATCTACACAATTGAGCCCTCTGTAGGCTGACAACCTTTATTTCCATTAAAAGACTTGGCATCCTTTTGTTCCTAAGACTTTGCCCTGTCGTTATTTGTATAGATATCCAACTTCATATTGAGATCTGATGTATCTAATGTGTTTCTTTAAAGTGTTCCTTTCATTTTTGTGAGCAATGTATATATATATATAGATCTGTAAATGATCAACATTTTGTGCAGCAGCAACCAGCCTCCCAGACACTGTTCAGAGAGGCGTACTGTTGTCCTGTCTGTAAATCTCTCGTTTAAGCAGGACCCAAAGGTTCTCAGTGGGGGTTGGGTTAGGTGAGGAAGGGAGCCATGTCATTATTTTTTCATCCTTAAGGCCTTTCCTGGCTAGTCATGAAGTGGAGTACTTCGATGGAGCATTGTTCTGCTTAAAAATCACCATCTTCTTGAAAGATGCAGACTTTTTCTTGTACCACTTCTTGAAGAAAGTATCTTCTAAAAACTGACAGTAGGTTATTGAGTTGAGTTTGAGTCCATCTTCAACCTGAAAAAGTCCAACTAGCTCATCTTTAATAATACCAGTAGTACCCCAGCTCCACCTTGCTGGTGTCGTTGAGTCCAAGTGGAGCTCTGTGTCTGTTACTGATCCAGCCACGGGCCCATCCATCTGGTCCATCAAGCATCACTCTCAACTCATGAGTCCGTAAAACCTCTGAAGAATCTATCTTCAGATACAGTCAGGTCCATAAATATGTTTGGCTCTACACACCACCACAGTGGATCTGCAATGAAACAAACATGATGTGCTGTAACTGCAGACTGTCAGCTTTTATATGAGGGTATTTACATCCAAATCAGGACAACGGTGTAGGAATTACAACAGTTAATGTGCCTCCCACCTGTTAAGGGACCAAAAGTAATGGGACAGAATAATAATCATAAATCAAACCTTCACTTTTTAATTACTTGGTTGCAAATCCTTCACAGTCAATTCCAGCCTGATGGAACGCATCACCAGATGCTGGGTTTGATCCCTGGTGATGCTCTGCCAGGCCTCTACTATCCATTGTGGTGGTGTATAGAGCCCAAAATGTTCCAATGCTTATGGACCTGACTTTACTTCTTCATGCCCAGCTGTACAGTCCCATATCAGATGAATCAGCCATCACCATGTGGTTGTTTGCAGCAAGGAGGATGGAAAAATCTCACTCAAGTTTGTAAAATTAGAGCCATTTACGGGAGTCTGATTGGAAGCTCTAGGCTCAGAGCTCGGTAATCCCACCCTCATTCGTGACCCCCCCCCCACACACACACACACACCAAGCCATCACAATAAAAGCTCCTTCCCCTGTGGGAGTTTTATTTATTCCTCCTGATCCTACCGATATGAACAGCGATACCTACGGTAAACTCTTCATAATTTCATATTCAACTTTAGTCAGCAGCAGAATTATGTAAGGATTAGATAGTCTGATTATCAGATTATTATCATATCAGACTCTGGTATGATCTGCTAAATACTCAACTTGACTGAAGTATTTTAAATGACAATAATAATGTCCCACCATAGAGTACCGGGGCAGTATTTAGTATTTATGGATGTATTTGGACTTCGTGCCATGTGAGCAGATTTGCAAACATTTAGTTCACAAAGGTGAGAGTCACGTAGCTCCTGCTGAGCTTTATACATCTAACCGGTTCAGAGATGACATGAATCAGATCAGTAGAATTGTTTTAAGTATTTAAAACAAAATAGTTTTAGTTTCTAAATAACAGGTGAAGTATGTGTAATTGAACCCTGTTGTTGCAGCTCCTAGACTTTTCACAAGATCATCAGCTTTTCAGTTTTATTTATTTGAATCTTTGTTACAGTTCTGTTAAAAATATGAATGTCAAGAGGGAGTTTGGATTTTTCTTAATTCCATGCACTCTACAGGATTTCTTGGTGTTTTATCGTCTAAATGAAAACATTACAAAGATGTTGTATCTAATCCCAGAGCTGGACTCCCTGGAGGTCCCTCCTCTGACTCCAACCAGTAAAGAGATCCTCAGCCAGGCGGTAAAAGCCAGTTTTGCTGGATTTGCTCAGGAAATGATCCACCATCACTTTCCACCTGGTGCGACCCAAGACCCTTTGAGTTTGTTTGACTGTCATGGTAGGACCTTCTGATTTATGCTTCAAATTCATATTCAGATCCGCCCTTGTGGTCTGAGTGGGAGGTGAACTACTGGCTGGACTGGTGCCAGGCTGAGTTTGGTCTCCAGGACCCGGGCTTAGAGCTGAGAGGTCTGCAGGGCGATGAGCTGTGCCGTCTGGACAGAGAGGCCTTCCTGGACCTGACGTCTGATGGTGCTGCTGGAGAAATCCTCTGGGAACATTTGCAGACCATGAGAAGAGGTAAACTACACTTTCTGCCTGTCCACCTGTGTGTCTGCCCCTCTTTTTATTTTACAAGTAGATACACAAAGTAACCCCAGTCTCAAATACCTCAAACAGGCAACAGCAGCTCATGATTGAGTTAGAATATTTATAATATTCCTTTTCTTTTCTTTTAGTGAGACAAACGTTGTGGTTTTAAAGAAGTTTTACCTGCTGACAGTTTCGTCTGAAGGCTTCGGTCTTCCTCAGAGCGTCAGCAGCAGGTAGGAAAAAACATCTTTAAACCACGTTTGTCTTACTGATGGAAAAAAGTTATGTTAGTTTATAACGAAGACAAAATGAACCCATTTAATAAAGAATATTTCTAATCGCCACAAAGGTGTCAGCAGAAAACAAAGTAAACCAGCTGAAACTCCCACGACACATTGAGATGTGAGCCTTTCCCAGACTCACTCAAAATTTGGTTAATTATGTTAGATGTATTTATTCTGAACAGGCCCAGTTAGTTACCTAAATCTTACCAAAAATGACCAAAAGGTTCTTGTGCTGTCACACCAAGTGGGCAGGAAAAAAACCCTTAAAACGACTAAAAACATGTTCAATAATTATTAAAATCCTCCTGGACTGCGATGCTGCTCATGGAATGAATAATCCAGGTCAAGTTATTATTGTTTCTTTTTAAATCACCAACTAAACTGAACAAAGGGGAAAAGATGCTTTAAAAAATTATACAGGACTGCTGATGAATGTGTCTGTCAGCAGGTCTTCATCACCGTCCTGCAGAAGCCTCAAACCTCCTTCTAGCTGTGAGAAACCTGACTCTGATCATGTGACTTTGTTTCTCATTTATTTTCCTCAGATTATATTGAGGATTGTTCAGACAAACTGAATTACCGACTGCAGTGTGAGTCTCCTGAGAGAAGGAGCCTCCATACACTGCAGCCTGTGACTCTACAACATGAAGGTCAGGTGGAAACAGAAGATCCTCTGAGGAACATCAGCTTGGCTCTTCTGGTACCAGAAACCGGTGAGAATCCAAAAATAAATCAAATGATTAATTATCCTTATTTTCATTTTACAGTAACTGGTGTGTTGAGGGTCATTCTCTAGGTATCCCCACTGTGGAGGGCTGTATTGGTTTTGTGATGAGGAGAGCAGAGTTCTTTTTTTAACACAGAGAAAAGATAGTTTTACCTTTCTTGCTGATGTTTCAACCACCTGGTCATCCTCAGAGCATGGATCACGCATGGGACTGTGTCATCGGTGAGGATGACCACAGCTGGTGGTCGAAACGTCAGCAAGAAAGGTAAAACTATCTTTTCTCTGTGTTAAAAAAAGAACCAAGTGATATATGAAGAAACACAGACTGAACGCTCAAAAGAGGAGCGCAGAGAGCGTCTCGGCACTAAGGGCTCCACAACATTACAGAACACGTTCAGACTTGTGTTATTTGTGGAGATAAACACATCAACGTTGCATTTTTTGGGGGTGATGGTGGTTCAGGGGTTAGAAGCTTGCCCTGTAAACGGAGGGTTGCTGGTTGAAACTCAAGCTCCGTCCATATCAGTCATTGTGTCCTTGTGCAAGGCACTTCACCCTCCTTGTCTTTTAGTGGTGGTCGGAGGAACCAGTGGCACCTGTGCAGTGTCAATGCGCCCCAGGGCAGCTGTGGTTACAGTGTAGCTCATCACCACCAGTGTGTGAATGGATGGATGGACTGTAGTGCAAAGGGCTTTGGAGTCTTCTACGTTGAAAATGAAAGTAAACACGGGCCTAAGTTTCACTTTTGTAAACAGAATCAGCTGAGATGATAAACTGGAGCGATGCAGCGCTCTGGGAGCTTCTCTCCGTTAGAGCTGGAGCTCAGATCACCGTAGGCTGCACGGGGACTGTGGAGGACAGACACCTTTAGGATCAGATTGTCAAAAAAAACATAATAAGCGCGGTTTTGATGGCAATAAAAAACAAGTTATGTCCAAGATACACGGAAGTCCGCTGCAGCGCTAAGACCGCCCCATACACCCTTTATGCCGCCATCGCGTAGTCTTTTGTAAAAAAGACACGATTGCACCACATTACCGCCACGGTCTGACCACTTATAAACGACCAAACGCTTCCTGATACCACATCGGCGTTGTGACAAATTGGCGGCATTGTTTTATAAAAAAGGTATTAACATGAACACAGGAAAATAAGACTTAGAGGGAAGATATTTTTCATCCTTTTTTGCTGCCATCTGAAATCTCTTGCCTCTATAAACACTCCAAATTTGAACGTTTTTCAGGATTATGTGTCTGAAACAAACCGATTCAAAAAGTCCCTATTTGTGATGTCACAAACAGGGAAATTTGCATAGAACTCCCTCTCCCCTCCCCGAGCCAGAGGAGCAGCAGCTCTACTCCGAGCCCTGCCCAGATATCAGAGCTTCTCAGCTTATAGCAACCTGAGCGGGGGATGGGTGGGCGTGGCCAACGACAGCTTGTTTTCTTAAAGAGGCAGAGCCCTGAAACAGCTCATTGTGGAAGCTACTGAAACTGTAGAGAATAACACTCCTGAAGTCACTTTAAGAGCCTGATTTTGTTCAGGGAACTTTTTGAACATGTCAGTTAGATTTACTTTAAACCACTTTTATACTGTTCCCATTTCGTGAGTAAGTATCTGGAAAAGAATATTGTGGTCAACTGGATTAAACACNTTTAACTCTGATTTAGTGTCAAAAATTAACTCTTCTGGAGTTAAAAATGTAACTCCAGAGTTAAGTGTTACTATATTAACTCCAACACCGGTGTTAAATTGTCAACTCCAGTGTTAAGAGTTACTATATTAACTCTAACACCGGTGTTAAATTGTCAACTCCACAAGAGTTGGTTTTTGACACTAAATCAGAGTTAAAGTACCAACTCTCCAAAAAGAGTTAAATTAACTCTTTCTGGTGTGGACCCATATAGACACTTTAAAAGTGTTGAAATCAACTCTGACGGTGTTAATTTGAGCATGCTGAGTTTGCTGTGTACATGTGATTTCATCCTGAAACAAAAAAAGTTATAGGTGTTTTCACATGCGAGAGCTTTAAAGGAGTGGTTTACTCATTTAATCAATACATTTGCAGTGATCTCTAGTAGGAATGAATGCTTTGTAAGTCGTTCTCTGGGGAAAAAAAATACCACCATTTTTCAGACCTAAAAACCTAAAAGTTACCCACATCATAAAAAAACAAAAAAGCAACCCGCATCACAGCTGAGCTTCAGAAGGCAGGTTTTGGAGGCTTATTTCCTGATATTTGGACATCTTGCCCCAAATCAAATAACAGCAACGCCACTGACTTGCAACATGGATATTTTATCTCCACAAATAACACAAGCCTGGAGGAGTTCTGCTGTGTGGTGGTGTTGCTAATGCTAACGGCTAGCTTAACCTAGCTGAGACATGTTAAACACTCAACAGCCTTCCCCGTCATGAGTCAAGATGGGTGAGTCCATGAATGCTAATTCACAGTGTGACGTAGATCTGTGAGGATTTTCAAATCCTAGAGTTTCATCATCTATTTTCTATCAGAAGCTAATGCAGGAGATAGGTGTAGAAGACTAATTTCATGTTCAACCACCATGAAAAACACAGAGTGACTGATTATAATCAGAAAAAACATTAAAAGGTTTTTCAGTCAACCACACTTTTAAAAGCCCCTGTACTAGCCTCATGTTGTCAGGGTTTAGTAATGTTCCTGAAGGTGGCAGCAGATTATTATATTTGTCTGTGCATTTTACCCATAACTCACTGTCACAATGCTAAATGGTTTGAGAAGGAAACAACTTGTTTAAGATGTTACTGACTCTAAATAATCCAGATCTGAATCCAATCTAACATTTATAGGATGTATTAGACAAATAAATCACAACCCATCATATTCAAGTATGAGGTACCTAAAAAGGTCTAGCAGAGTACTTAATAGGCCCTTAGTAATTTAGAAATTATTTCATTGTCAAAAGTTGGATCTATGTAATATTGGGTGGCTGGTCATAATATTAATGACTTTGAACAGTTGAATAAGATCAAATGTAGTTAAATTCCTGCTAAATTGATCAACTACCAGCTACAACCACACAAGGGACTCATGCATAAACATGAACATAAGTACTGCATCAAATGACTTATCAAGGGGTCCATCAGAAGTATTGGATGTATGAACATCTATGCGCCAAAATATTGTAAAATATTTAACAGGAAACCTAAAAGTGGACCTCCAGTGCATCCACAGTTAGAATGTAGACGTATCAGATCCAGGAGGGAAACCCAGACCTGAACTCAGCTACCCTATAGGGGAAGATCATTTCAGTCAGACCCTTTTGGCCATGAGTCAGATCTCATGACTATAGATGAGGGTTGGAATGTGGACAGACCAGAAAACCCTGAGCTGAAGTTTCAGTTCAGCTCATTCTTCACCAAAACACACCAATCATCATTACTGTACAGGAAGCTCTGATCCATTAGTTCCGCTTACTCAGCAGAGTTGGTCTCAGGGTAGCAGCTGATAAAAAAGGATGGCCTGTTTATTTCACATTTGGAGTGATTTTAGAGACAGGAGATCCACATGGCAGCACGAAAAGATGTCTGATTTGCATAATATGANTGCAACTGGCTTTTAGACATCTTGATGAGCAGACCATAGTTTGTGAAGATCCATGGTGTCTCCTGTTCTGCCATGGAACTCACTGGTGCTCCACCAGGATGTGCTCTGAGCCCCCTCCTGTACGCCTAATTTGGAATTGTAGGATGTCCAAGGAAGGTCCCGCCTTTCTCGCCTCTGATTGGCTGGAAGGGCTCTGCTACGATTGGCTATTTCATGTAAAAGCAAAAAGTCTTCCCTTGCTGCAGGGTTTTTATATGTCTGCAGCCAGATCTTGGAGTTTTTTGAAGAAAATGTGAACTTAGTGCTATAATAACCATTCTGTCCTGTTTTGCAACAAACCAATTTCAGTTTCTTTTATAAAAGAACCTGAAAAAAGTCAAATGTGAACTTGTAATAAATCTTGTTGCATTTATATTATTGTTATATTACTTGTTGCTGTTAGATTGACTTTATACCCATTGGCTCTCAAGCATTGAGGTTTTATTACTTACTTATTAGGCTATCTTATGTCTTCACTTTCATTGGTTAAGGCTGTTTGCAAGTTAGGACACGTCTATCAACATCTGTTTAAATGTGTATCATTTAACCGAAACTTAGCTCAAAGCTGATTAGGATTTAGACCTATTTTAACCTGTTTTCATTATTCTAGAAGAGAAACAGATCTGCTGCACACAGCTGGGCAAAATAGGGCAGTTTTATTTTATTTCACACCCAGGTGGCACACATGTTTATCCTGTGTACTCTGCTTTAATAAGATCACCTCAATGCTTGAGAGCCAACAGCTATAAAAGTCCAACAGTGTGATAAGTACAACAAGATTTATTATAAGTTCACATTTTACGATTTTTCAGTTTTTAAAAATAAAAGAAACAGAAAAAAAAATCTTGCAAAACAGGACAGAATGGATATTATAGCACTAAGTTTGCATTTTCTTTACAAAACTCCCCAAAACAGCTGTTCTGTTGGTGGCAGGAGGACAATCTGCACTTAGGGAGGGAAGGCAGTTTGCTGCTAAATGAAATAGCCAGTCATAGGAGAGCCCTTCTAGCCTATCAGAGGCGAGAAAGGTGGGATCTTCCTTGGACATGCTATGATTTTAAATCACGTCTCCGGTACTTACTACTTACACAATTGGTCTGCAGAACATCCTGGTGACACCTATGAAGTGAATAAACCTATCATGGGGTGAGCACACGCAACGGCACCTGTTCACTCAGCCTCGACTCTGGTGCCGGTGCCCACTTCCAATTTAAAGCTACAACTAGACACTGAGGGTTCTGGGGGGAGTTGGGGTTGTGTGTTGACACCAGCTGGTGTAGGCTGGAGGGTGTGTGACCTGCCCCTTCCCCCCACCGGCTTTAAATGCACTTTATAACATTAGGTGCGTTTCCTTTATTGGAACTTCGGGGTAAATGTACAGGAAGTTCCTGACGTGCGCTTGTCTCCACTTGACCGGGCGGGCCGAACGGGTGTTTTCCAGGCCATTTTCTTTCTTATGAACTTTATAGATTTTATTAAGTACCCAGGACTTAATGTATGTATACTAATGAAACAAACAAAAAATATACAATATCATGCAAAAGTTAATTTATTTCAGTAAAAGCAAAAGGGGCCCAAACCAAGTACTGAGTACATATGTATGATTATACTTTTTCAGATGTCTGACATTTCTCTATTTAAAATCTTTGTTTTATTAATTTAATGCAATATTCTAATTGTCTGAGATTTTGAAGTTGGTGTTTTCATCAGCTGTAAGCCATAATCAGCACAATTATAAAAAATGAAGGCTTTGAAATATCTGGCTTTGCATGTAATCAGTCTATCTCATGTATTTGTTTTTTTTTTTAAGTTGAATTACTTAAATAAATTAACTTTTGCACTATTTTCAAATTTTTTGAGTTTCACCTGTACACAGCAAATTTAAAAGTGTTAATTTTTGGGTGTTGGTCCAATTTAACACTAATAATAGTTAATTTAACACTAAAAATGGTTCATTTAACACTAAAAGAGTTACATAGTTGATATGTAGCACTGACATGAGAGTCAAACCCAAGTGTTAAAAAGGAGTGTTTCCTAATAAACTCTGTAGGAGTAATTTTGGACAAAATAACTCCTGAAAAGCTAAATCTGAACTCCCACAGTGGCCATAACACCTGCAGAGTTCATTCGCAGACTCCACCCATTTATTCAAAAGTTGGACTGGTAGTGACTGATTGGCTGCAGAGAGCTGCAGTGGGCAAGGTGCATTGTGGGAGTCATGTTTTTAGGTAATTTGTTCTATTTTGGGGTGTTTATGCATGTTTATTTTTGGGGGGTTGTGTTGTTCTTAGTTACTACTTTGTTCACTGTTGCAAATGTGGTGTTACATGTTGTGTCATGTTGGCACCATAAGTGAGGAGGCTGGTCACAGGAATGGCACTGCTGTGCCGTTCCACTGTCACAGTAAAGAAGTAGAGCATGGTTCACACTAAATGCTCAGGACTCTGCTCCTTGTGTCCCTCTCTCACTGGCTGTCCACAGTCGTGAGGTGTACAGAGCATGAGTTAGCTGGTGTTTTTCAGTGTGGCTGTTACACAACAGCATGCTCAAATTAACACTGTCAGAGTTGATTTCAACACTTTTAAAGTGTCTATATGGGTCCACACCAGTAGGAGTTAATTTAACTCTTTTTGGAGAGTTGGTAC